>CM021101.1:711477216-711513797 GCA_007115665.2 Sequoiadendron giganteum | reverse complement strand
GTACCCTCTCCCACCCCCCAACCCTCCATCCCACCCTCCCTCCTTTCAACTTCTCTCATTCACCTTACCTTTGTTCTCTCTACCCTATAACCTTAACCCTTATACCCTCTAATCTCTACCCTCAACCCTTAAACCCTAATTATATCTCTCTCTGCTCTCCCCTCTACCCTTAACCCTAATCCCTCAACCCATATACCCTCTACCCTCTATATTGGACCCTCAACCTTAATCACCCAACCCTATACCCACAATCCTCTACCCTCAACCTTAAACCCTCAACTCTTAAACCCTAAACCCTTAAACCCTCTACCCTCTACCCTCAATCCTCTACCCTCTACACTCAACCCTAATTCCTCAAACCTTAAACCCTTAACCCCACTTATTAAAACCTCTACCCTAATCCCTCAACCCTCTTGACCCAAAATCCCTCAACCCTTAAACCCTAATCCCTCAAACCCTATACCATCTACCCTATACATTGGACCCGCAACCCTAATCCCCCAACTCTATACTCTCAATCCTCTACCCTCAACCTTAAACCATCAAACCTTAAACCCTCTAATTTCTACCCTCTACCCAATTAACCCTTAAACACTTAGCCCTAAACCCTAAACCATTAAACCCTCTACCCTCAATCCTCCACCCTCTACCCTCTACCCTCTACCCTCTACCCTCTACCCTCTACCCTAATCCCTCAACCCTTAAACCTACTTAGTAAACTCTCTACCCTAATCCCTCAACCCTCTTGACCCTTAATCCCTCAACCCTTAAACCCTAATGCCTCACCTCCTATACCCTCTACCCTATACATTGGACCATCAACCCTAATCCCCCAAAAATATACACTTAACCCTCTACCCTCAACCTTAAACCCCCAACCCTTAAACCATCTACCCTCTACCCTCAACCTGATACCCTCTACCCTCAACCATAATCCCTCAACCCTTAAAACCTCAAATCCTTAAACCCACTTAGTAAACTCTCTACCCTAATCCATCAACCCTCTTGACACTTAATCCCTTAATCCCTCAACCCCTATACCCTCTACTCTATTCATTGTACCCTCAACCCAAATCCCCCATCCCTATACCCTCAATCCTCTACCCTCAACCTTAAACCCTCAACCCTTAAACCCTCTACCCCCAATTCTCTACCCTCTATCCTCAACCCCACCTCAACCCCAAACCCTTAACCCCATTCTGTACCCTCACCCCAATCCTCAACCTTGCTGACCTTAATCCTCAACACTTAAAACCTCAATCCCTCAACCCCCATACCTCCTTCACCCTACATTGAACCTCAAACCATAACCCTCAACCTCCTATACCGCCAATCCTCTACCCCCAACCTTAAACCATCAACCCTTAAACCCTCTACCCTCTACCCTATAAACCCTTAACCACTCAACCCTAAACCCTAAATCCTTAACCATTAAACCCTAAACCCTTAAACCCTCTACCCTCAATCCTCTACCCTCTAGCCTCTACCCTAATCCCTCAACCCTTAAACCCACTTATTAAACTCTCTACCCTAATCCCTCAACCCCTATATCATCTACCCTATAAATTTTACCCTCAACCCTAATCCCCCAACCCTATACCATCCACCCTCTACCCTCAACCCTCTACCCTCTACCCTCTACCCTCTACCCTCTACCCTCTACCCTCTACCCTCTACCCTCTACCTTAAACCCCAAACCCTCAACCCAATACACTCTACCCTCAACCCTTAAACCCACTTAGTAAACTCTCTACCCTAATCCCTCAACCCTCTTGACCTTTCATCCCTTAGCCCTTAAACCTAATCCCTCAACCCTATACATTGGACCCTCAACCCTAATCCCCCAACTCTATACTCTTAGTCCTCTACCCTCAACCTTAAACCATCAACCCTTCAATCATCTACCCTATTTCCTCTACCCTATAAACACTCAACCCTAAACCCTAAACCCCAAACCCTAAACACTCACCCCTTAAACCCTAAACCCTTAAACTCTCTACCCTCCACCCTCAATCCTCTACTATCTACACTCAACTCTAATCCCTCAATCATTAAACCCTTAAAACCACTTAGTAAACTCTCTACCCTAATCCCTCAACCCTCTTGACCCTTAATCCCTCAACCCTTAAACCCTAATCCCTCAACCCATATACCCTATACCCTATACATTGGACCATCAACCCTAATCCCACAACCCTATACCCTCAACCCTCTACCCTCAACATTAATCCCCCAACCCTCAACCCTCAAACCTTAAACCATATAACCTCTAACCTCAACCCTAATCCCTCAACCCTTAAACCCTTAAACCCTTAAAACCACTTAGTAAACTCTCTACCCTAATCCCTAAACCCTCTTGACCCTTAATCCGTCAACCCTCAACCCTAAACCCTCAAACCCTAATCCCTCAACTCCTATACCCTCTACCTTATATGTTGTACCTTCAACCCTAATCCCCCAACCCTATACCCTCAATCCTCTACCCTCAACCTTAAACCCTCAACCCTTAAACACTAAACCCTCTACCCTCTACCCAAAATCCTCTACCCTATACGCTCAACCCTAATTCATCAACCCTTAAACCCTTAACCCCACCTAGTAAAATCTCTACCCTAATCCCTCAACCCTCCTTACCCTTGATCTCTCAACCATTAAACCCTACTCCCTCAACCCCTATACCCTCTACCCTATGCATTGGACCATCAACTCTAATTCCCCAACTCTATACTCTTAATCCTCTACCCTCAACCTTAAACCACCAACCCTTAAACCCTCTATCATCTACCCTATAAACCCTTAAACACTCAACCCTAAACCCTCAACCCTTAAACCCTAAACCCTCTACCCTCTACCCCCACTTCCCACCCCTTTCACCCTCACCCCCACTCCCTACCCTCAATCCTCAACCCCACCTCTACTCCTCTAATTCTCTACCCTCTACCTTCTACCCTCTACCCTCTACCCTCAACCCTCAACCCTAATCCCTCAACCCTTAAACCCTTAAATCCACTTAGTAAACTCTATATCCTAATCCCTCAACCCTCTTGAACCTTAATCCCTCAACCCTTAAACCCTAATCCCTCAACCCCTATACCCTCTACCATATACAATGGACCCTCGACCCTAATCCCCCAAACCTATACCCTCAACCCTATACCCTCAACCTTAAAACCCCAACCCTCAACCGTTAAACCATCTACTCTCTACCCTCAACCCAATACCCTCTACCCTCTAGCCTAATCCCGCAACCCTTAAGCCCTTAAACCCACTTAGTAAACTCTCTAACCTAATCCTTCAACCCTCTTGACCCTTAATCCCTCAACCCTCAACTCTCAACCCCTAAACCCTAATCCATCAACCCTTATACCCTCCACACTATAAATTGGACCCTCAACCGTAATTCCCAACCCTAAACCCTCAATCCTCTACCCTCAAATTTAAACCCTCAACACTTAAACCCTAAACCTTTAAACCCTCTACCATATACCCTCAATCATCTACCCTCTACCCTCTAACCTAATTCCTCAGTTGTTAAACCCTTAACCCCACTTAGTAAAATCTCTACCCTAATCCCTTAACCCTCTTGACCCTTAATCCCTCAATCCTTAAACCCTAATCCCTCAAATCCTATACCCTCTACCCTATACATTGGACCCTCAACTCTAATCCCCAAAATCTATACTCTCAATCCTCTACCTTCAACCTTAAACCATCAACCTTTAAACCATATTGGTAAACTCTCTACCCTAATATATTAACCCTCTTGTCCCTTAATCCCTCAACCCTTCAACCCTAATCCATCAACCCTTATACCCTCTACCCTATTCATTGGACCCTCAACCCTAATCCCCAAACCTTATACCCTCAACCCTCTAGCCTCAACCTTAAACCCCCAACCCTCAACCCTTAAACCATATACCCTCTACCTTCAACCCAATACCCTCTACCCTCAACCCTAATCCTTCTACCCTTATACCCTTAAACCTACTTATTAAACTCTCTACCCTAATCCCTCAACCCTCTTGACCCTTAATCCCTCAACCCTCAACCCTTAAACCATAATACCTCAACCCCTATACCCTCTACCCTATACATTGGACCCTCAACCCTAATCCCCAAACCCTATACCCTCAATCCTCTACCCTCAACCTTAAACCCTAAACCCTCTACCCTCTACCCTCTACCCTCTACCCTCTACCCTATTTTCTCAACCTTAATTCCTTAACCCTTAAACCCTTAACCCGAGTTAGTAAAATCTCTACCCTAATGCCTCAACCCTCTTGACCCTTAATCCCTCAAACCTTAAACCCTAATCCCTCAAACCCTATACCATCTACCCTATACATTGGACCCTCGACCCTAATCCACCAACTATATACTCTCAATCCTCTACCCTCAACCCTAGTCCCCCAACCTGATACCCTCAATCCTCTAACCTCAACCTTAAACCCTCAACACTTAAAACCTCTACCCTTTATTCTCTACCCTATGAACCCTTAAACACTCAACCCTAAACCCTAAACACTCAACTCTTAAACCCTAAACCCTTAAATCCTCTACCATCAATCCTCTACCCTCTACCATCAACCCTAATCCATCAACTGTTAAAACCACTTAGTAAAATCTCTACCCTAATCCCTAAACCCTCTTGACCCTTAATCCCTCAGCCCCTACACCCTCTACCCTATACATTGGATTCTCAAACCAAATCCCTACACCCTATACCCTCTACCCTCAACCTTAAACCCCCAACCCTCAACCCTTAAATCATCTACCCTCTACCCTCAACCCTCAACCATAATCCCTCAACCCTTAAACCCTTGAACCCACTTAGTAAACTCTCTACCCTAATCCATATAATCTCTTAACCCTTAATCCCTCAACCCTCAACCCTTAAACCCTAATCCCTCAACCCCTATACCCTCTACCCTATACATTGGAACCTCAACCCTAATCCCCCAATCCTATACCCTCAATCCTCTACCCTCAACCCTCTTAAACCCTAAACCTCTACCCTCTACCCTCAACCCCATATCTTCCCTCTACCCTCTCAACTCACTTACTCCAACCTCTTAAACCCTAACCCCACTTAGTGTACGCACCCTAATCCCCTTCAACTCTTCCGGATCCCCAATCCCTCAACCCTAAAACCCTAATCCCTCAACCCATATACCCTATCCCATACACTGAACCTCAACCCTAATCCCCAAACCTCCTATACTCCCTCAATCCTCTCACCCTCAACCTTAAACCCCACCCAAAACCCCACCCCCTACCCTCTACCCTCTACCCTCTACCTTATAAAACCTTAAACACTCAACCCTAAACCCTATACCCTATACCCTCAACCCTTAAACCCTCTACCCTCTACCCTCAATCCTTTACCCTCTACCCTCAACCATAATCCCTCAACCCTTATACCCACTTAGTAAACTCTCTACCCTAATATCTCAACCCTCTTGACCCTTAATCCATCAACCCTTAAACCCTAATCCCTCAACCCCTATACCCTATACCCTCAAACCTCTACCCTTAACCTTAAACCCTCTACCCTCTACCCTCTACCCTCTACCCTATACCCTATACATTAAACCCTCAACCCTCAATTCTCAACCCTTAATCCCTCAATCCTCAACCCTCAAACCCTCAACCCCAATACCCTCTACCCTATACATTGGACTCTCAACCCCAATCCTTCAACTATATGTACCATCAACCCTAATCCCTCAACCCTATACCCTCAACCCTATAGGTCATCAACCCTATGCCCTCTCTTCTCAACCCTCTACCCTATACATTGGATCCTCAACCCTCATATATCTATGTCTCTCCCTCCTCTTATCTCCTTCTCTCTATTTCACTTCTCCCTCCATCTCTCTATCCATCCATCCCTCCCTCTCTACCCTAATCCCTCAACCCTTAAACATTCAACCCTCAACCCTCAAACCTCAACCCTCAAGCCTTAAACCCTAAACCCTCAAGCCTTAAATCCTAAAACCACTGCCCTCTACCCTCAACCCTCAATCCAATACCCTCTACCCTAAACCCTAATCCCTCAACCCTTAAACCCTTAAATCCAAGAAAACTCTCTATCCTAATCTATAAATCGTCAACCCTTAAACCCTCTATCCTCAAACCTCAACCCTTAAATCCTAATCCATCAACCCCTATACACTCTACCCTATACATTGGACCCTCAACCCTAGTCCTTCAACCCTATACCCTCAATCCTCTACCCTCAACCTTAAACCATCAACCATCAACCCTCAACCCTTAAACCCTCTACCCTATACCCTATACATTAAACCCTCAACCCTCAATTCTCATTCCTCAACCCTTAATCCCTCAACCCTCAATCATTAAACCATAAACCCTCAACCCCTATACCCTCTACCCTTTACATGGTACCCTCAACCTAATCCTTCAACAATATACCCTCAAACCTATACCCTAAATCGTCTAACCTCAACCCTAAACCCTTTAACCCTAAACCCTTCAACCTTCTACCCTATACCCTCAACCCGATAACCTCTACCATTAAACCAAACCCCTCAACCCTTAAACCCTCATACCCTAGAAACCATGAACCCTATAGGTCCTCCACCCTAGTCCCTTAACCCCTATTGCTTCCTCTTTATCTATACATCTCACCTCTCCCTCCCTCCCTCTCTCCTACCCTCTCTAATTGTCTCTATCTACCCTCTCCCTCTTTCTACGTACCTCTCATTCAATCAATCCCTATCACCCTCTCTCGCTCCCTCTATCTCTCTCTCTCTATATCCCTCCCTCTCTCTCCCTCTCTCACAAGTCTCTCTCTCCCACCCCCTCTCTCTCTCAAATCTCTCCCTCTTGAAACCTACCTAGGTAACTCTCTCTCTCTCTCTCTCCCCTCTCTCTATATATCCCTCCCACCCTACCTAGATAATTCCATCTCACTCCACCCCCCTCTTTCTCTCCCTCTCTACATTCACTCCCTCCCACAACCTCTTCCTTTCTCATGTCTCTCACTCACACTACCTATATCTCAAGTATCTCCCTCTCACCCCCCCTCACACTCTCAATTCTCTCCCTTTGGCACCCTACCTTCATAACTCTCTCTTTCTCTATTTCTCTATCTCCCTCTCTCACAACAAATGTCTCTCTCTTTTGTTTCTCTATTCTCTCCCTCCCAATCTCTACCTAGCTGCTTTTTCCTCTCTCCTCTCTCTCCCACTCCTCTATTAAACTCTCACTTCCATCTCTACTCTCCAAAATATTCTCTCTCTTAAAAAAATTATCCCTCCCTAAAAAGATATACATAAATAGATACATAATTACATACATACAAGCATAATACATATGTACATACCATCCTACATACATACAATCATACATGTACATGTGTAGATACTCTTACATACATATAGGCATACATACAATATACATGCATTGATACATAGAGGAGTACATGCATACATACATGACATGCATACAAGCATGCATGTACATAAAAACATATAAATATATAAACGTACATTCAATAGAGTATCATTTAGCATAAAGCAAGACATAATGCGAGCGTGTTATATTGCACTCACATTTTGTCTTGCTAGACATGTTCCTCACAAACGTAAAAAACCATGTCAAAACTAAGATATAACGCGTATGCATTATAACTTGATTTGGGAATCCCCAAGCCTTGGGATTGGTATTTGCCTTGGAATACCAACCCGAAGGCTTAGAGGGAATTCCCAATGACCAGAGATATGTTATTGCAAATTCTATAATATTTCACATAATTGGGTTCGTACTCACCATCAAGATTGCACGTGCTTCAATATCAAATAAATCAAACATTTTGGTAATGTTAGGATCTCTCTTAGCTATCCAACGATGTAATTTTTTTCACTTTCTGACAATGTTAAGCCTTTTATCCATAATTTATTTTTTTTGTATGTCTTTTTTTTTCCAAAAATCAATGTTTGGTGTTTTTTTCGTTATAAATTAACTTTTCATCAAAATTTCAAATAAATTATTTTTTTAGAAACTAGACTCCATTCTACAAATTTTTAAAAAATAAAGAAAAAAATTTCAACTATTTTCCAAAATTTGTATGGGTAGCATGGCCAAAATTATATTTTTCAAGAAGTTTCTACTACAAAAATTAGTAAAACATCAAATATTCATTAACAAATTATCAAAAAAATCATGCATCAACTACATACTGTTAGCTAACTTCTGACCATTTCAATTTAAATATACTAAAAAAAAATTCACCGTACGAGGGTCGTACAAGACTTGCTATGTTATGTTTTTCTAACAAAAACAACACCAATTTGTGTATGTCCCTCTTTTGAACCCCTTGATCTCAACCATTTTCAAAATAAATTAGTAGTTTAGAAATTAGACTCAAATTACTTCAATCCTTGTTTTTGCTCCATCTCAAAATTTTGAGTGTAACTATCCTCAATTTCCTGTCCAAGGTCAGTATTTCCTAATTTCAAAAAAAAAGTGGCCACTTAAGCCCCCTTTTTGGGACCCATATTTCTTCACTTACCCTAAGAAGGGTCAGAAAATTATTAACAAGAGTACTTACAATCTAAGAAATAGGACCATTTCTGATGAATTGGTCAAAGTTAGAGGGAAAGGGATTGTCGAGTTTGTGAAATAATTGAAGAAGTAGAGTAAGGGTCCTAGGGTCTTTTCAAGGAAGCCCAGTGTTCCTATTGAGATTTCGATAACTCTTCAGGTGAGGAAGGAGGATCTAGCCCTGAATCTATCAATTATCCCATTTCCCTTGTGCCCTATGATGATTCGGATGATGAGGTGATAATTTCTACTCTAGTTTCTATCAATAAACGAGGTGGGTGTGTTTACTCGACTGCTGACAAGGTCGGGTAGAACCTGTATTCCCCTACTGAATGGTGGTCAATTTTTGGATTTTTTTGGTGACTCCACTCTCCTATGGCTGGTTTGTTAGTCTGTGTCATTGGTACTGATGATGACTTCCCCGGTGTTGGTGAACATGCTGATTTTGATAACAACTCCTTTTTGAAGGCTTGTGTATGCTTCTCCGACCAATTGCTTGGTGCTCTTTTTTCCTTTTTTCTTTCTTGTTGTGATAGAATGATTGAATATAGCGGTTCGGGGAGTGTCCCAAATTAAATTAAAATTTGAGCTGAAATGAAATATACTTGAAATGTAATTGTAATGAGCTCGATGCGTGTTTCTCCCTTAGTCTATAAAATGGATTTCAAGGCTCATTACAGAGGTCGAATTTTGAGTCTCAGGATGATCTGGGTAGGATTTAGCTCATATATGAAGCATAGTGTAAATGGTTGATGAGTAGAATAGTACATTGTCTTGGTTAGGGGTATATATGTAGCAACCTTAAATATTTTTTATAGAAATTACTAATATCGAAACAAATCTTAAGTTTTAAAATAATACTCTCCTTTGTATCCTCTTTTACAAATTATAAATGAAAATATCAAGGGTCTTTTCGTTTATCTTCAATGGTTCAATTGAATGTATGGATTTGTTTTTTCTTTAACTCAAAGAGTTAATTAAATTCTTGAAGGAATTCATGGATTTGTAAAGAGTCACATAGGATTTGGTAAGAATTTATGTTCCAGGCATTGTGAGTTCTCATATTGCAAAGCACTATGAGGATAGGCCACACATTTTAGATTCATTAATTGATATATTACTGGTTATTATATATTTGACTCCATTTACCCAATTGATGGTGCATTGGCCCATTCATGGAGAATAATGAATCATTTCAGCCAGTAATACTCTAGATTAGGGATTCAAAGAAGAAAAAAATTACAAATCATTAAATCTTCCAATTATGATGTATGTGCTTAAAGTATCATTCAATTCCTAGAATTAGGTGGTTATTTATTCAAAGGTCTGCCAATCCTTCAATAAGTGGTATCTAGTTGCACCTAGTAGGAACAAATATGTGTGTTGAAGTGTTCTTGAGGCATCAAATATCAAATGGAAACAATAAGGAACACCCTCCCTGGTCCCATAGAGCCTAAAGAGTAAGGGTAAGGGCCTAAAAATCATCACCTGCTAGTTGGCCACAAGCCTTGGTAGTTCTTGAACATAAGGGTTGGAAATCCTTTAGGGAATTTAAAGGCTCTACTAGAAAAAGAAAAAATATAATTGGTGACTTCGTTGGAGAAAAAAATTGTATCCCCAGTTGCAGACTATAACATCACATAGTCAATTGTTTGGTGGATCTGAACATCTTGTTCAGCTAATTAAGAAGTTCTTGGACCTAGAAAAGGTTTGATTGCAGAAAATTTCAAAGAAATTGTGAATGAATCTGATGTTGGAGAAGACCTAGAATGAGATGTACCTTCAAAGAAACTTCAAACCATTTGAAGTTTAATCCTTTGTGAATGAGGTGGTGACTCTAACTTAAGAACTTGATAAAGAACACATAGAAGCTCTAGATCTACAGAATTTGTAGTCGGAAAAAGATTAATAGCTGCTACAAATTTCCAAGTATTCTCATAAAACAAAAAAAGAATTATTCTATTTGAAAGTAGTTTATGAAAAAAATTCAAGAATAGAGATGTAAGTGGTTCCCAATTATGTGAAGTAGCACTAATAGAGGGAAATATTGGTGGAAATTTTGTATTTTTCTAGAGCGTAATTTGAAATTCATGAATTATAATAGAGAATCATATTATATTTTAGATCTTAAGTACTGTAAAGGCTTGATATCTTAGCTGTAAAGGGAATTTGAATTACCCTTTTAATAAATATGACAAGGCTTGCAAAGGCACGACAAAATGCATTATCAAATTGTGTATCATGATGTGGATCTGAATGCAACAATAAATAGTGGATATGCCCTATCACATCAAGGAAATTTTAGTACTGAAAGGTACAGAGCTATAGATTTTAGTAACATTCATGTTTATCCAAATGATGTACCTCCTAAGATCAGAGAAAAGGTACTAAATTTTAATAGTGAAAATTTTGAGTCAGCAAGCAAGCATATACAAGAGTTTATTGATATGATGGGAGATTCTGTATTGGACTTTGAGGATGTTGTCATGAAATTATTTGTTCAATATCTAAAAGGAGATGCAAGGGTTCTGTTCTCTTTTCTACTAGTATCTTCAATATATTCTTTCTATGAGTTCAAGCTGGCATTAATGGAACAATTTGGTGAAAGAGTTAACCCAAGTGTGGTGATAATTTTTTTTATGGAAATCCATAGAGAAGAGGATGAGTTAGTCCCTTCATTTAATCTCAAATTTTCAAAGATCATAAGGGAGATCCCAAATAATATAAGACCAAATGATGCAAAATTTTTGGTTGTATATTTAGGTGCATTTGATAAAAATATGACCTATTTGTTAAGAGATACAAATCCCACAACACTATATCAAGCATATAAAATTTCTATAGATATTGAAAACAATTTGAAAAATTCAATAATAAAAGGATGCTTGATCACTAATATTGGCCATCACAGCACATCTCGTGCAAATACAATCAATGGATCAATTAGTAGAAAATTGTGTCAAGAGGATAAGGCTTTTGTTGTTTCAATTTCTCCATCAGCACAATATGAGGATCATAG
Source organism: Sequoiadendron giganteum (assembly GCA_007115665.2). NCBI lineage: Eukaryota > Viridiplantae > Streptophyta > Pinopsida > Cupressales > Cupressaceae > Sequoiadendron > Sequoiadendron giganteum. Next base: position 711,502,210 of record CM021101.1, on the reverse strand, counting down.
TGAGCCCCAAGTGAATTTTTCACAACATCCAAGTAAAGTTGGACATGTCCCTTCTATTAAAAGATTTTATGAAATGAAAAGGAGTCAAGATGAATCACCCTATGACTTGTTCCCTATATTTATGGATGTTTTATTGGATATACCCAAATGTGTCAGGCCTGAGGAGTCAATGTGCATTGAATTTTTTTATTAAATATACCAATCAAGACTGAGTACTTTGCCAAAGGAATTGAAACCTAAAAGTTTGAGCCATTTAATTGAATGGATAAAGATGGTAGAGGGAATTGGGAATGATTATGCACAACATGAGATGCCCTTGCATAATATTGGTTATATTACTATTGAGAAAGATCAAGAAATAATGCAAAGATGTGAAGAAAGTATGTCAGAATCTGAACATCCATTCTATTGTATAGGAGAATATAATGATTCTAATAAATTCACTAGTGACACAGTAGCAGATCATAACATCAGTGATGAAGATGAATACATGCATTATGATAGCAGGTATGATGTGTCTGACTCACATTCTTGGGAGATATTGAGGGGTGAATACCTAGAAGAGGTATAAGATTTAATCAATAGAAATAGTGCTAATATTGATGTTGCTCTATCACCTACTAATGATCAAGATATTAAAAGTAAAAGTTATGGCATTCAGTCCGAGGAACCTGAGTGTAATCTTAGTATTGGTGGGTTTTCATGTTGTGGCAATTATGATGACATTGATTGATATCATTCTTTTAATGAATGTGATTATCCTTACAGAATGAAGGTGGAACCCTTTTCAAATGCTTACAAGGATTTAGATTGTGATGATAGGTTGCAAGCTTTGCATCCTCACATAAAGGAGGTGGAAGATTCCTTGACAGAAATGAATGTAATGGATAATCATCTTTTTGATGAGCCTATATTAGTTGACAAGGATGAAACCCCTTGCTAGTCCAGAGATAATCCACTTTTTGAGGATTCTGATGATTCTTTGGATGCATGGTTAGGGTATAGTTGTGAGCAGGCAAAGTAGTACACTAGAAAATCTTTCGAAAGAAGTACTTATGAATCTTTCACATTTGGAACTATTATGACAGATGTTAAATTCTTTGAATGTTTCTCCCAGGAATGTAATTACCTTTATAAGAATGACCTGGAGATGTTTCAGCCACATGAGGGAGAACATGTTTAATATGAGAATGATGAGGAATGTGAAGACAAGAGTGTCATTATTTAATGTGTGGATATTGATTCTACTGTCAAGCACTTAGAGGATGATGTGTACATTGATGGGGGAAGATTTTCAGTATTTAATGACCAAGTTATACATCTTGATGCACACATGGATTATGGGTTGGAATTAGGGCTCATAAATAATGAGGGGAAATTTGGTTCATGTGTATGGTAGACAAATGGTGCTAATGACATTGGGTATAGTGTTGACCAACTTGAATGTGCAGTTGAGTTCTTTACCAATGCTCCTCATCTTTTGGACATCATTAGGGACTTGCTTCCACTTAATGAGGATACCATTTATGTGAAGCAGAATGAGATGCTCTTGAATCTGTGTCCTTTCTTTCTGATGCTTTAGGAGATTGTTGGCCCAGTATGCTGCACAATGTTTTTAAAGGATTTCAATTTGATACGCAAAATGAATGTGATGTCAGAATATATGATCAAGTGGAGTATGGGTGTTTCTTTTTTCCACTTCAACTTGATAAATTTGAGGTTAGTGAGCAGGACAGTTTTGAGGTATGTGGGATTGATGGTACCCACCACAATGATGTTCACTATTGTGATGTTCCCAATAAGATTCAATCCATTGTAGGTGATTGAAAGTGAGGTCTTTGACATATAAAGGAATTGGTTCCAAAATTTGGGGGGCCTTGGGCCACCAAGCTTAAAAATTGAAGCTAGTGGAATTGGATGAGACCTTCTAAAGGGAAGCACTTTCTATAGTTTTGTAATTATTGTATATAGGGTTGGGTGTGTTTCCCTTCAGTTTTGTCTACTTTTATTGTCTGATAAAGCTTCTTGTTTTTGGTCCTTGTGTGTTGGTATGCTTCAACCTAAGACCTGAGATCTTGTTATGCTTGTAAGAGGCATACATCCCTAGTCAAAGTCATTGGTGGAACCCAGTAATATTCATGGTTCCATTGGTTTCATGGTCAAATTCTGGAGGTTCATGTCTTCTTGCCATTAGGGTTTAAGGTTTTATGGTTTTATTCACATTTGTACCCTTGGCTATCATCGACTTATATTCCTTCATTGACCGATTGTATATGGTGACCGGTTGCATTAGTTTCACTTCATGGTGTTAAACCTCATTGTCAGACCAGCCCCAAATGTTAGGTTACATGTTGCACCTAGGGCTCTCCTCTTTAAAGCAACTTATGCCCACGTGCATTTTTAAAAGCACTTAAGTCTAGCTCCTAGTAGTCCATCGCTCGTCGCATGCCTCCTTTTAAGTGACTTGTGTTGAACCCACAACAAGCGATGAAGTGAAACTTAACCATTTCAAGGTCCATCACCCATTGTGTATCCCTTTATCACTGCTCAGATGGTAACCCTTGATGAGCGATGCAGTTAAGTTTTTAACCAATCGTTAGCTTTTGAGCCATCATTGGTTTCTCTTCACCTTCTAGAGGGGAACCTGCTATCGTTGGTGGATTGAGTTTCTCCCCATCATGTATGGTTGAGACATCACTAGTTGAGATTGTTCGAGGAAAATAGATGAGTGATGAGCGATATAAGTTGGTTTTCTAGCTAAGATTTTCCTATGATCAAGATCGATAGTGAGCAAGCTGGGAATGATGGAGTTTGGATACAGATGGGTACGTGGCACTTTTAAAAGCACCTCATCATTGTTTCTAAGTACAGGAAAGAAAGCAAGTGTTGATCCTTAATGGGCATCATTGATCAATTTTTAAATCCTGAATGATTGACGGCCAAGATTCAACATGTAGTGATTGATTTTTTTGGTCACTCGAGCAAGCCAGGTTGGCCATTAAATGTAACTTGCCTCTATTCCTCTATTTAATGAGGATTTCCTATCATTTGTTTGATCATCTCTAATTATCAAGGTGCTAAAATAATTTCCACAAGTATTCAAGGAGTGATATTTGAGTGTTGAGTTAATCATCACAAAAGTGATGGTATGATATCCCCTAGTCTATAAGTGTGCATGCATGCCTTATAGTTATCCATGTTAAGTTCCTAGGGTGGTGTTGTTGCTATAGGTTAATTTTACTCTGTATTATCTTGTGTGGGGCTCTTGTGGTTTTTATTTCTATGGGTGGAGATTCTATAAAGGTTTCGATTGGTATTTGTTACAAAATAGGTTGTGGTTAGTCTTTTACTCTAGGTAAAATGGGTGAACCAAGTACTCCTGTCAAACCAATTCAAAGGTCTATGAGGTTGAGTATCTAGGAACCACTTGCATATGTGACTAAAGCTAAACCCATTATGGAAGAAGTTTCAATTGTCCTGAAGGGTAAGAGGAGTATGCGTAAGAAGGGCAAGAAAATTATTGTCAAGAGTACTTACAGTTTGAGAAATAGGACCATTTCTAAAGAATTGGTCAAAGTTAGAGGTAAAGGGCTTGTTGAGTCTGTGAAAGAATTGAAGAAGTAGAGTAAGGGTCCTAGGGTCTGTTCAAGGAAGCCTAGTGTTCCTATTGAGATTTCTGATAACTCTTTAGGTGAGGAAGGAGGAGTCGGCCCTAATTCTATCCATTCACCCATTTCCCTTGTGCCTTATGATGATTCAGATGATGAGATGATAATTGCTACTCTATTTTCTATCAAGAAACCAGGTGGGTGTGTTTAGTCGGTTGTTGATAAGGACGGGTAGCACCCATGTTCCCCTATTAAATGGTGTTCATTTTTTGCACTTTTGTGGTGACTCGACTCTCCTGTGGTTTGTTCATTCACCTATGTTGTTGGTACTGATGGTGAATTCCTTGGTGTTGGTGAATGTATTGATTTTGATAACTCCTTTTGTAAGGCTTGCATATTCTTCTCCAACCAATTTCTTGGAACACTTTTCTCCTTTTTTCTTTCCCGTGGTGAGAGAATTATTGAATATAGTGGTCCGAGGAGTGGCCCAAATGAAATCAATATTTGAGATAACATGAAATACCCTTGAAATGTAACTGTAATGAGCTTGATGCTTGTTGATCCCTTAGTCTATAAAAGGGATTTCAAGGCTCAATACGAAGGTTGAATTTTGAGTCTCGAGATGATCTAGGTAGGATTTAGCTCATATATGAAACATATTATAAATGGTCGATGAGTAGAATAGTATATTGTCTTGGTTAGGGGTATATATGTAGTAGTATTAAATATCTTTAGCTCATATATGATGCATATTATAAATGGTCGATGAGTATAATAGTATATTGTCTTGGTTAGGTATATATGTAGTAGTCTTAAATAACTTTTATAGAAATTACCGATATCAAAACAAATCTTAAGTTTTGAAACAATACTCTCCTCTGTATTCTCTTTTACAAATTATAAATGAAAATATCAAGGGTGTTTTTGTTTATCTTCAATGGTTGAATTGAATGTATGGCCTTTTTTTTTCTTTAACTCAAACAATTAATTAAATGCTTGAAGGAAGTCGTGGATTTGTAACAAGTTGAATAGGATTTGGTAAGAAGTTATGTTCCAAGCATTGTTAGTTCTCATATTGCAAAGTACTATGAGGATAGGTCACACATTTTAGATTCATTAATTGATATATTACTAGTTATTATATATTTGACTCTATTTACCCAATTGATGATGCACTAGTCCATTCATGGAGAATAATGAATCATTTGAGCTAGTAATACTCTAGATTAGGGATTCAAAAGAAGAAGAAAATTATAAATCATTAAATATTCCAATTATGATGTATGTGCTTAAAGTATCATTCAATTCCTAGCATTAGGTGATTATTTACTCAAAGGTCTGCCAAGCCTTCAGTAAGTGTTATCTAGTTGCACCTAGTATTGTGTTGAAGTGTTCTTGAGGCATCAAATATCAAATGAACATAATAAGGAACACCGTCTTTGGTCCCACAGAGCCTAAAGAGTAGGATTGAGGGCCTAAAAATCCTCACCCATTAGTTGGCCACAAGCCTTAGTAGTTCTTTAACATAAGGGTTGGCAATCCTTTAGGGAATTTCAAGGCTCTGCTAGAAAAAGAACCAACAAAGTCCCTTCAATATAACAATAAGAAGGATGATGATTAGCAGCGATGTGGCAGTCACATGGTGATGTCGACCAAGTAAGTTTTTGACATGTGGCCAAAGGTGATAGTAGTTGGTGATGTATGATGATAAATGGTGAAGAATGATTTATTGATAGGCAATTCACATCTTGTTGTGAATTATGTGGCGACGATGTGGATATATTAATCGAAGGAAACTTATCGAAGAGAAAGAAAGAGTTTAGAGTGAGTAATTTATAAGTCCCTTCGATGTAATGAGGCATGATGATCATAAATTTGTCAGATTGATGACTGAGATTCAAATGAGAACAATCCAACGGTAATGTCTTAATGTTGTTGAGTTGAATATAGAACCATATATCTTGGTGCATAGAGACAAGATCAATGATTAGAATTTGATGGTGGTGGTTTCAAATGGTTAAGTCTATGTAAGCAATTTCTTACTCGCAACCGACTAGAAGAATAAAATTAATTGGTTTACCTACTCCAACAATCAAATTAAATGGTGATTTGAGTTGCAAAATGGTGAAATAGAGTGTTATGACAACAAAGATCGGGTTTAGATCTTATGAATAGTGGATTACATTAAATGCGTATTTGATTTAGGGCTTACAAATCGCCAATCTTAGAAGACCTTTTGAGATAGAATTTAATGCAAGTATGGATTGATGTAGAGTATGCTTCTTGAAGAAGTAAGAATGAAAACCCTAATAGAAGCAAGAGTGGCATTGATCGGTGGTGTACGGATTGATGAAGATTCTGCTAGTTAACAAAGAGAATAATGTTAATGAGGTAGTTGTTGGGGTGTAGAGAAGTAGCTAGTAAGGTAAGACAGAAGTGTGAGGGAAAGAAGAGTTGTGAGTGGTAGAATGTAGAGAACGTGATTGTAGAAAAAGAATGCACTACACCTGAATAAGTTGAACCAAACAAAAATCAGGAATTCAATTATGGATTTATTTTCAATGTAAAACCCTTGATTGTATTGGTGTTTTCTATTTGGGTTCTTCTCATTCAAACTAGTGTATTACAAAAAATGAGATGTGTTGCTAATTAAGTAGAAGATGCAAAGAACACAGGTGTAGAAAGGGAAGTGATTATAGTGTGGATAAAGAGATGTGGAGCATATAAAGAACTGAAAAGTGTGAAAAATACATGTAAGTGTAGTTGAAAATGAGTTGCAACATAGAATTGTCATCAAAATTGTAATGTATTGCATTATAAATCTGATTGGTGGGTGCCATTAGATATCTCAGTAGGTACTTATATTAGGGAGTGGGTGCTCCTAAAACCGGGGGATAGATATCTCCTTAGGGTTGGTGCCCTTAAATTATTGTAATTGAACTTCAAGCTTGTGAGGCTGGATTAGGCCAGTAAATCCTAGCAGCATTTCCCATCGTGGTTTTTCCCAATCTTAGGTTTTCCATGTGCATTTGATGCTATGTGTTTATTGCATGTGTTCTCTCTCATGTGTTTTCTTATTAATTCTTTATATACATATTTAGACTTCAAATAAATATTTTGCACTAAGTGTTGAGAGGTAAAAATTTCAATATCTACTAATTCACCCCCCTCTCAATAGATCAATGTGTTCCAATATTAGTTTCTCTAAAAATAACACTTTTGATATGTATTACCTTTTGTGTAATAGGATCCCAAATCTTGTATCCTTTCATACCATAACAATATCTAATGAAGACACATTTCACAACCTTTTTCTCCAACTTTTTTCACTTCTCCTTTGGCACATGTGCATACACCTCGCAACCAAAAAATATAAGATGTCTTAATGAAGGATTACAACCCAACCATGCCTCTATAGGTGTCTTATCAATAAGAGATAATGTAGGGGAGCTGTTAATTAGGTAACAAACAATGGAAATAGCTTCAACCCAAAACCTTTGTTTTAGACTAGCACCACTCAACATACTCCTACGCTTCTCCATCAATGTCCTGTTCATTCTTTTTGCAGCTCCATTCTATTGTGGAGAAAATGGAGTTGTATTTTTCCTATGAATACCACAATATTTAAAGAATATATCCAAACCATTAGAGAAAAATTAACTACCATTATCAGTCCTCAAAAATTTTATTTTCTTTCTAGTCTACAACTCAACCATTGCTTTAAATTCTTTAAATTTCTTGAAAACTTCAGATTTACTCTTTAGAAAACATACCCATGTCCTACTATAATCATCAATAAATGAAACATAATATGTGGATTTTCCAATTGAAGGAACATATATAGGACCAAACACATTAGAATGAATAAGATCCAATACACCACAAGATTTATGAGAACTTGAGTAAAACTGAACGTGGTTTTGTTTTCCATAAATGTAATGCTCATAGAAATCAAATTCAAGATTACAATCAAATAAACCTTCAATGTGGTTTTGTTTTCCATAAATGTAATGCTCATAGAAATGAAATTCAAGATTACAATCAGATAAACCTTCAATGAGGTTTTTATTTTTCAAGGTCCTTACACCCTTTTCTCCAATGTGGCAAAGTCTTTTATGCCATAACATAGTTTTCTCTATACGTAACTTTGATTCAGAAGATAGAGAACCCTTGGGTACCCAAAAATCCTTGACCATCTTCTGAAGGTGAAACCCTCACTTCTACCACACAATTTATTTTCATAGAAGTGCTATTACACTCAATAATGCATGAATCAATCTTATACAATGTTCCATATCTGACACCTCTAACAATCACCATAGCACCTCTAACCATCTTGCATCAGAAAATACTACCTACACACCTACATCTATTAGTTTTCTCACAGATAACAAATTTTGTGCTAAACCAGGGATATGCAACACACCATTAATCCTTCTTATTCTACCATCAAGAAATTTGATTTTAAAATTTCCATGGCCAAAAATTTCTAAATGAGAATCATCACCAAATTATACCTTACCTCCATCAAATTCTTCATATTTATAAAACCAATCTCTATTAAAGGTCATATGGAAAGATGCACCTGATTCAATTAACTATGCATAATTACCTGTACAAGCTGCCAAAGCTACATTGAATGCATCACCATCTTCCTTCTCAAATTCATAATCATAATTGAAATTCTTTTTTTTCTTCTTCTTTTCTTCTTTGCATTCCTTACGAACACTTTCAGGCTTATGGTCAGAGTTTTAGCAAATAATTTTGGGCTTTCCAACAGACTTAGATCTCCCCTTGGACTTGGATTTGTCATGCTTCTCATTCTTCTTTCCTTTTTCCTTAGGTCTTCCATGAACTTTTAGGGCCTCCTTGGAGCTGATGGATACGTTCCTCCTCATCTCTTCAGAAATAAAAGAACTCACCACATATTCATTCTTAAATATAATAGTACTCCCAATAGCCATAACAAGAGAATCCCACGAATCAAGCAAAGAACAAAGTAGAATCTGATATTTCTCTTCCTCATCCATTTTGACACCAATTGTTGTCAAATGAGCCACCAGCATATTGAATTTAGTTTTTAATTTTTCCACCCTCTTCCATTCTCAAGGAATATATTTTCTTCCTCAATAAAATCTTGTCCACAAAATATTTGGCTTGATACATCTCACAAAGATTCTTCCATAGTTTCTATGCAGAACTCTCTTCATGGACATTGATTAAAACAAATTCTACAAAGCATAATTTGATTAAACCCTTGGCTTTATGATCCATAACATCATACTGAGTAGAATGAGTAGGATTTTCAAGCCTTGAAACATTCTCATCAACACAATCCCATAGATCTCGATCTATCAATAGGTCATCCATCTTTAGCTTCCACATTTCAAAGTTATTTCTTGAAAATTTATCCAACTCTATTCTCCCTTATGAACTTTCCATCTGAAAAAAATTGCAACAAGATCACAAAGTGTATTCTACACAAACACCCACTCAAATCTGGATTAGTTCAAAAAATAGAACAACCCACAACTAAAACAAAAGGTGATCAAGCTTTGATACCACTTGAAAGGAAGCTAAGGTAGTGAAAAAACTTCCTACACTAATCTTGAGAGGAGAATACTGCAAAAATTTTATAGATCTTTAACAGTTATAGAAACTTAAACCAAAATAGATATAAATATCATGCATACCATAACATAGTTATTTAGGTGGGCAAAACCCTTTTGGGAGAAAAACCTCACACTCCAAAAGCCACCCAATATATTATTCATAAATCACAAAGATTACAATATACTTGCAGAGAAAGATTCTCACATGAGTATCACCACTCAAAGATCCAAAGACAACACAGTTGTTATCAAACTCTTAGAATGCATCATAATACATAGTCATAATATAACTACCTCATAAAATAGGGTTGCCTTCTAGGGAAATTCAAGCCAACAAAATATCGATCATTAGCTATGAAACCTAATGAAGAATGGTCTAGATTTACAATAATAAAATATACATAAAATGTGGCTTTCAGGGGTGTTGCCCTCGAATCCCCATCGGGGTACATTGCCCTTGAATCCCCAGCCAAGGAGGGATGATCCCCCCTGAACCCCTACAGGGAAGGTACCCCCCACGCTGACTTATCAATAGTACCTTATGTATTTTTAAGGTTGAGGTATATTTTCCCAACACCACTGTACATAAAAATTCATAATTTTAGGATTGCAAATATTGTTTCAGGCATCTCCAATTTTCCAAGTGCCCCTTTGTTCATTCTTAGTTCATTATTCTAATTTTTATTTTCATATTCTAGGTCATATAGTTAGATTTACATATTACATTCATCTATTTATTTATAAGCCTTTTCTTAGTGGTAAAACCCCTTTGTTTAATCACACCCAAAGGAGACCTTGTAACAACCCCTTCTCTCAATTGAACTATTAGATTGAGATGTCTAGGGTTTCCTTGAATGAACTAGAGAAAAATAGGAGAGATCCCTTTAACCCCTTTGTGTGTGCTTCATCACCTAAAAGGTGGAGCACACCTATTTCCTTATGTTCAACCCTATACCCTAAATCCCTAAACCTATCCCTCAACCCTAGGCACTAAATCTTATAGGTGAAAGCCTCAATCCTCAACCCTATACCATATACCTTCCTGACCCTAAACCCTATCCCTCAACCTTGGGCCCTAAGCCCTATATAATAAACCCTCAACCATATATACTCAACCTTGAACCCTATATTATATACCCTCAACACTAAACCATATCCCTCAACCCTAGGCCCTAAAGCCTATAGGATGAACCCTCCATCCCCCATATAGTCAATCCTAAATGTTATACCCTCAACCCCATACCTTATATCATATACCCTCAACCCTAAACCCTACACTTACCTCTATGTCTTAAAGCCTATACACTCTACCCTAAACCTTATACCTTCAACCCTCAAGGTGCCTATACCTTGTATATTTTATTCATTACGTTCTCATCCTTATATTTGTGTGTTGCCAAGTTGGTGCCTGCAACAAAAAAATTTCGCCGCATAAAATTACAAGTATCTTGACTATTCCTTTATTGCAAGTATGAAGGTGTTATCATTGATCTCAACTATGGGATGAAGATATCAAGGATATTTGGAAAATTATAAGAAAAAGGAAAATAGGTTGTGCATGTGTAGTTGATACCTTGAGGAAGTGTTGTGACTACATGGAGCTATCTTTTGTTGTAGACTCTGAAGATGAGTTGGAATGAAGTAATGTGCTAAGATGATGTCTCTGGTACTTGGTTTCCAATTGATTTTGAGAAAATTAGACAAATAGATTAAACTTTGTTGTGCAAGTGTTCATAGTGTTCTTTGGTATTGTGCTCCACATTTATTTTGTGTTGATGCTATGTTTGTGCAGATCTTATAGGTTATTCAAATTTGTTAGAGGTTGCTATATTTAAGATTTAGGTTTCTGGATCATTGTACAATGTGAGATATTTTCACTAGAGTATTTAAACCAATTGTTCAGATACATTTTTTGTGGCCTGGGAGAAATGTATTTCCTTCACATTTCTCCACTGTTTGGCTTCAGGTTGTGCAAATTTGAGAAGTTTCTTATAATTCTTATATATTTTTATATTTAAGTTTTTAATTGATTTGGTGCAATACAAGGTGAGTTTCATCTATCAATATGCAAGTAAGGGTTACCAGTTGTTTTGATTTGAAGTATTTGAATTATGCAACTTTAATTGAAATGTTTGATCAATATCAAGTAGTTCGTGAATTATTCTAGATCGAGTGTTCAAGTGAATTATGTTGTTTGGAAGTTTCAGATTGATTTGAGGAAGCATTTACTTAATGCTTATGATGTTTAACAGAGGTATTCGTTGACCTTGTGTTTAACACTATATTCAATATTTTGGAAGCGTGTTGAAAAATGTTGGGATATATTTGGGTCCTGATTAATGATTTTTGTAGGTCTCCTTCATTCCTATCCACTGTGGGAATATTTCTAGGTGCTGACCTATTTTTAATTTGTATGTATAACGGCTAGAGGTTAACATTGGAAAAGGTTTTTGAGGTTGAGACTGATATAAATATGTATGGTGTTGTGTGATGAGAGATGGATGAAAGGTGAAACAATATAGATGTAAGATCAATGTGAGTGAAGTGTGTTATGTGAATTTGAGTAGAGCAATATGAATTTTAGTGCTAGCATTCTAGAAGGCAGTGACTTGAAGGCATCTAAAATCATTCAAGCAAGGTTGTGAGTTTCTTGGAGCATTGTGGTGGATTTCCTTCTTGCATTGAGAAGTTTTCTCTATGTAACATTCTTCTATCTTCCAATATTTCTTTTTGTGGCAGTGAGCCTCTTTTGGATAGTATCATATTCTGGTAGTGAGCCCTTGTACAGGTTTTGCAATTACTTATATTGTGAGATAATCCTCACCATGTTTTTCCCTCATTGCGTTTTCCATGTAAATTTGGTGTTCTCTTATGTATATTGTTAGTATTTCAATTTTTGTTATGTGCATTCCATATTTAATCATACTAATAGAATAAGGGTTTAATAAATGCATGTGGATTTGATTATTGTAGAGGGTTTTGAACGTTTAATTTGCTACACTTGATTTACCCCCCTCATAATTGTCTTTTCATTTCAAAAAATGGTATCAAAGAAAGGTTCTTTAGGGAAGAGCTTAATCGCTTGAGGTAGATCCAGGATGGTGAATAATATTTATTTGGAATATCCTAGAATCAATAGCTCAGATTATGCATTATGTAAGACAAATATGGAAGGATATCCTTCTTCTTAGGGATATGAGATTCATAAGGCTTATCAGACTAACTCCACCTCCAAATGGTCCAAGTACAAGTGCAAAAATCAAGGCATATGAGATCAATGCTAAGGCAAGATTCATTATTGTGAATAGTCTTTCAAATATTGAATTAGTTAAAGTTATGAGTTTGAATACTGCTAAAGAATTTTGGGATAATCTAGAAAGCATTTATGAAGGATATCTGAAGGTCAAACAAGCAAAGCTGTAAAACTTGAAGGCATAGTTTGAAATGATGCAAATTTTTGAAGAAGAAAGAATTAAAGGCTACATAAAGAGAGTTGATGAGTTGGTAAGTGTTATGAGAGGCCTTGGTGAAATAGTTAAAGAATCTAAAGTAGTGAAGAAAGTTATCAAATCACTTCTGAATTGCTACAGTGAAAATATATTTTCTATTAAGGAAACTATTGGTTTTGAAAATTATTCTAGAGATTAGTTGATTCATACTCTAACTGCATTTGAAATGAGAAAACTAAAAAATGCCACAAAAATAGAGACTACTTTCAAAGTTGGTCAATCAAAGAAGATTGAAGATTTAGATAAGGAATATTTTGATGATGTGGAAACTAACTTTGTGAGAATGATGAAAAATGGCACCGGTAAGTACAAAGGTAAATTACCTTTTAAATGATTTAGTTGTGGTGATATGGGTCATTATGCTTCAAGATGTCCAAAAAGATCTCTAAACAATAGGAATGAGGAAAATAAAGGAAAAATGATTCAGAGCTAGCTTATTATGTGAGAGAATGTGCTGGTATTTTTTATGATGAATCTGATTACGAAGATTTTTATGATGATGAATGTTTATTTTTAGCTATAAAAGAAGAATCTGGTTCTGCTAACCCTGAAGGTTGTGTGGAGGAAATTATTCTAAAGATGAAATATAAGGTTGAAGGTACTTTGGTTTCTTCTTTTCATGCTAAAAAAGATAAGAATTATTGGGTTGTTGGGAGTGGTTTCTCTAATTAGATGATTGGAGACAAAAGTAAGTTTTTTAAACTTGAAAAGTATGATGGAGGATTAGTTAAATTAGGAGATGATTCAGGAGTTGATATTTGTGGAATAGGTTCAATTAGTTTTGATGGCAATCATAATAATGAAAAAAATTACTATGTTAAGGGCTTAAGACATAATATTTTGAGTGTTAGAAAAATATGTAGCAAAAGATATAATCTTGTATTTAAGAATGAAATATCTGAGATCCAGAAAGGGCCTAGAACTATGATTGTTGCTGGTAAGAGAACAAATGGAAATATCCATCAGCTTAAGGGTGTTGATTACCATTGCTTTAAGTCTTAGATTAATGATAGTTGGTTATGGAAAAACATGATGTGTCACATGAATTTTGAGAATTTGGAAAGAATTAGCTTATTTCATGTAGTAAGAGATTTACCTAGAATCACAAAACCTATTGTAAGTGTAGGATTAGGTGTAAAGCACAAAACACTTCTTACTAGGACATTATACCAAAGATTAAATAAATTGAACTGATTCAAATCAATAATCTACTAAAAGCATCATATTGTTCTCTATCTCCCAAGATTTATTAAATCAAAATGGCTCTCAGATCGTGAGTGCACTATGATTGTTAAAATGACAATTGAAAGAACAAAATGGATGTTAAAGCAATGATATGGAGCTTAATATGATAATAATAGATGATAAATGAACTAAATTAGCATGAATTCACATGAAACAGATAATTGAAGCTGCAGGAGGCAGCCATGATATGAAAGCTTGATTGTTGATTGCTTGGATGATTGATTGTTTGAATGCTTGATGCTTGAATTCCTACATAGTAAGAGTGCATAAACTTGATTATCTAGATCCTTTTTCTTGGTTCAATGAGGTTGTATTTATAGATTTCCTAGCTGTAGAAATGCATAGGGAAAGCATTGAGAGGCTTGGATTCAATCTAGAGGATTGAATGGTGAAAGATGGAGGAGATTGAGAGAAAGATGGAGATTGTCTCTACCCATGAAAACACCAGGCAAGAGAAGAGGAAAGATTGATGGGGAAGAATTGAGAGATCAAATTCCAAATTTGTCTCCAAAACTTCCCATGAAGTTTCAATCAATTAATTTTGACATATTTTGACATAAATTAGACATAGAATATCTAATTCATTTTTTAGAGAATATCGATGGAATATTCTTTGTCCTTTAATTCAAATATTTTTGATTTATTTAAATTAGCAAAAGAGGGATAAATAATTCAAATAAAATGAACTATAGGATAGTTTATTAAATTAGATAGAAGAATATGGCAATTAATCAACAAAGTGTTTTGATCTTTAATTAATTAATTTAAGATGGATGTGATAGATTGAAATAGGGATTTGATAATTAAATCAAACAAAGTATTTAATTTTTTTTATTTAATTAAGATGAATTTAAATGTGAACTATATAAATAAATATTTCTATTTATTCAATAGTAGAGGAAATTAGGATAATTAATCAAATAATTTGTATTTAATTAATCGGATGCTCGAGACAAATTTTAGGTGTATACACCTATCAATGTTGTTTGTAAGAGTTGTCAATTTGGAAAACAAACAAGGAGTAGCATTAAGTGAAAGGAACAATCTTCTATCAAGCTACTAGAATTAATGCATACAAATCTTTGTGATCCTACTAGAGTCAGAAGTCTAAAAGGTGATAGCTACTTTATACTTTTGATTGATGATTATTCTAGAGTTACATGGGTTACTTTTCTTAGAGAAAAAATTTAATGCATTAGATAAATTCAAGACATTTAAAGATATGGTTGAGAATGAAATAGATTTGAAAATCAAATTATTAAGGTTTTACAGGAGTGGTGAATTCACCTCCAATGAGTTTAACATGTTTTGTTAAGTTCATGGAATAAAGAGGAACTTATCTACCCCTAGAAATCTTCAACAAAATGGAGTTGCTAAAAGGAAAAGCATGAATATTCAAGAAGTCACAAGGACTGTGAAGAAAGAGTAAAATCTACTGAAAGTCTACTAGAGAGTAGAAATTCATACTTTTGTTTACATACTTAATAGAGTTCAAGCTAAAGCTAACAATGCAAATTTTCCTTATGACCTATGGTGTGGAAGGATTCCTATTGTGAAGTACTTTAGAGTGTTTGGAATCAAACGTTATGTCAAAAGAGAAGAAGAAAACTTAGGAAATTTTGATGCAAGATCTGATGAAGGTATTATCCTTAGATATTCTATTAGAATCAAAGCTTACAAATGTCACCAAAAAAGGCAAAGAAAGATAGTTGAAAGTGCAAATGTTAAAGTTGATGAAAACTTGTAGAATTAAATTACAATAGATGGATATGTGTCAGATGAACCTGATTATAGAGAAGTTGAGGAAGAAAAGGATGATGAAAAAGAAGTTCATAATGAAGAGGAAGAAGCTCCAAAGAAGAACCCTAAAACCCCTAAGTATGTGCAAAAGAATCATTTTGAAGAGAAAATCATTGGAGACAAGAGGAAAAGTGTACTGACAAGAAGAAAAGCTATTGAATTTGAGGTAACTTTGTGTTTACTTTCTAAAGTTGAACCTAAAACAGTGAGTAAAGCATGCAAGGATGAACATTGGATGAAGGAAATGGAAGAATAAATTATGAAGATAGAAAAGAATTGGACTTGGGAATTAGTTCCTAGACCACTAAACAAGAACATAATTGGAACTAAATGACTATTAAAAAATAAGTTGAATGAAAATGGAAAAGTACTAAGAAATAAGGCAAGACTTGTGTGTAAGGGTTACTCACAAGTGGAAGGTCTAGAGTTTGAGGATAAATTTTCTCATGTGGCTAGGATGGAAGCTATCAAAAATTTTTTGGAATTTTTAGCGCACAAAGACTTTAAATTTTATCTAATCGATGTGAAGTCGGCTTTTCTGAATAGTGCGGAATTAGAACAAGAAGATTACATGGAACAACCAGAAGAATTTAAGTTGTCTGATCAACTGGATATGGTATGTAAATTGAAGAAGGCACTATATGGATTGAAGCAAGCTCCTAGACCTTGGTATGTAAGGTTGGACAAGTACTTGATACAACAAGGATTTAGTAAGGGCACCGCAAATAGTAAGATCTTTACCTTAAATTTGAGGAAGACAAAATCTTGATAATAGTAGTATATTTGGATGATATTATTTTTTATGGAAATGCAGCTATGCGTAAAAACTTTGCAGAGGAAATGCAAAAAGAGTTTGAGATGTCAATGTTTGGAGAGATGAATTTCTCTCTTGGGCTACAAATCAATCAAATAGATAAAGAGATTTCCATTTCACAGTCTAAATATGTTAAAGAGATGTTGAAGAAGTTTGGAATGGAAGACTCCAAACCATTATGTACTCCTATGGTGACTAGTTATATATTGGGGTGAAGCCACAATAGTGGTTTACAATTCAAGTGAGGAAGGAAAACTCACAAAAAATGAATACATGGCAAAAAACTTGATTTTAGGGGTTCGTACGAACCTACTTGTTCGAGAAAACCCATAAGGATTTCATTCAAACTAGGGTTCGAGCAAACCCTTTTAATTATTTCTTGCCCAAAAACACAAAGAAATCCCTTATGGAAGGGTGGTTCGCTCGAACCCCTAGGGGTTCGTACAAACCCCCCTTATTCCTCATCCCCCCTGAGACACAAAAAAAACCTAAATTTGGGCACTTCAAAGCTCAGGTTGAGGATGAAAATGGAGGAATCTTCACAAACCGAACTGGAATCGGGTAGTCCTGAAAATGGGCTATCCAATGAATATAATTTTAATATGTTTTGGTTTTATTATGTATTTGTTTTTTTTGTTTTATTAAACATGGGTTTTTCATCAAAAATGAAGATCTTTGTTCTGCACATGTGGAAAAATAGCAGATTATAAAAAAAAATTAAAAAATATGAGTGCACCAGATATTGAAGTCCTTGATCCAAAAATAAATAAAAATTGAATTTTGATATATACAAAAAAAGTTACGTATTATACTATCACGCTATGTCAGAATTGTAATTGGTTTGACTTCCAAACTTGATTAAAGAAAAAATATTCAATAAAAAACTATCTAACCAAGTGGAAGCACTAGATATCGGAGTTAAAAATCTAAATTTGAAAGAATTATAATTTCATCCTTCATGGAAAAAAATTTATGTGTTATACAGTGTGTGTCACTTTTTTAAAAATGTTGTTTTCTGAAAAAAACCAGTTTTTGTGGGAGATGGAAAAAGAAGTGCAATCTGATTCCAAAAATTTTGAAAAAAATATTTTTAGAATCTAAAGACAAAATGTGACAAGACAATAGTTTGCATCATCTTCAAATTCCTCATGGTTTAGCCACTATAGGTGCCTGAATGTGAAGATTTAGTTAAAAATAATAATTTCAGTTTCCAGTTTGACCTAAATAGGAAAAGCACAAGTGTGGTGAATTCTTCATTGGATGTAGATTGGTGTCATTGTTGAGAAAGAAGTAGGACTTAGGTTCTTTATCTACTATTAAGTTTGATTATAGTGCAGCAGCATCATGCTATACACATGTATTATGATGAGACAAAAATTGAAGGATATCAAAGTTATATATGATGAACCTATTTCTATCTTCTTTGATAATACAAGTGCAATTAACATTTCAAAGAATCCATTGAAGCACTCAAGGAAAAAGCATATATCTATCAGGTATAACGTTTGGAGAGAAAAGGTTATGGAGAATGAAGGTGAAGCTTGAGTATGTTCCTACAAAGGGTTATACTACTGATATATTTACTAAGGCTCTTCCTAAGGATACTTTTGAGTATCTTTAGTAGAAGTTGGGAGATTTTACCCCTCCCTATTTGAACTAGATGCATATGGAGATGCATCATTCCAATGGATATATGGATCTATCTCGTTTTTGGATTGGTTTTGGTGGCTAACTCTCAGGCGAAGAAGGTAGTGTAATGTGTTGTCATTGAGTTGCTGATTTGTTTAGGTGTACTCCTAAGGGGGAGTATTTAGAGCAGGTTTCTTGGTTCAGTGACAAAGGGGGAGAATAATGAATTTTTTTATCATTTTCCATTGATTTCAAAGTGGGAGAGATAATTATGTGAAAAAAATTATCTACTCAAGGGGAGAGAGAGAGAGAACCATATAATATATTAGTGGATGATGTTGTGTATGTTTTATAATCATTATTATCAAAGGAAGAGAGACTCGTGTAAGGTGGAGAGAGTTCATGAATGTTGTATAGGCTATCTAATCTAAAAAAAGAGAGAAGGAAAGAAAGTGTGTTCAAAGTTGTTGTGTTGTGTTTTCTTTTGTGGCTTTTCACATCTTATGTTTCCACCAGTGACAAAGGAAGATATTTTTGCAAGTATGAAGGTGTTTACATTGATGTCAACAAGAAGTCTATTGATTTGTGTTGTCATTGATTTCAACTATGGGATGAAGATGTCAAGGATATTGAGAAATTTGTTAAAAAGAGGAAAATAGCTTGTGCATGTGTAGTTGAGACCTTGAGGAAGTTTTGTGAGTATATGGAGCTATCTTTTGTTGCAGAGTATCAAGATGAGTTGGAATTAAGTAATGATCTGAGATGATGTCTCTAGTACTTGGTTTCTAAGTTATTTTGCAAAAATTTGACAAACAGATTAAACTATGTTGTGCAAGTGCTCATAATGTGCTCTAGTATTGTACTCCATGTTTCTTCTATGTTGATTCTATGTTTGTGTAGATCTTACAAGTTATTCAAGGTTTTTATAGGTTTCTATATTCAGAATTTGGGTTGATAAATCATTGTACAGTGAGATATTTTCACTAGTATTTGAACCAATTGATCAGTGATATTTTATGTGGCCTAAGAGAAAAAAAAATTCTCTACATTTCTTTGTTGTTTGGCTTCAGGTTGTGTGGATTTGGGAATTTTCTTATAATGCTTGTTTTTTTCTATATTCAAGTTTTTACTTGATTTGGTATTGTACAGGGTGAGTTTCATCTATCAATATGCAAGTAAGGGTTACCAATTGTTCTAAGTTGAAGTATTTGAATGATGTGAGTTTGGATGAAGTGTTTGATGAATATCAAGTAGTTCTTGAATTATTCTAGATCGTGTTCAAGTGAATTATGTTTTCTAGAATTTTCATATTGATTTGAGGAAGTGTGTACTTAATGCTTATGGTGTTTAACATGTTGGTGTAAATTCACCTCCCAAGAGCACAATCTACAATATAAACCTTCACAAATACAAGAGAAGAAACATGTTATTTCACCACAAGTGAATAAATTGAGATGAATAATAATGTACAAAAACCTTTCTTATAAAGGCAAGATGCAAGTCGGTAAAAGAAATAACCAACAATAACTAATAAAGCTATATACACCTAAATAATTAATGACTAATAATATTTGCCTAAGTAAAACTCAAGCATGGTAAATGGTAAAAACCATTTACTCCAACACCCCCCCTTAAGTGCAACTAAGGGAGATCAAGATGCAATATGGTTCTTGGCTACACAACCATGTTAGGTACCCATTTACAATGATGATTTGATGATGAAATAATTTATCTCTCGACAAAAATGATGAAGAAATCTAGCCCGCAGATGAGTTTTAATTAATTTCCTTGATAAAATTAATCAAAAGATAATAAAACCCACCAAAAATACCTTTTCAAATATTATATATAGTGCAAAAAGGTTATTTTCCAGTTCATTTGCACTATTTGAGTTTAAAAACCTTTGTGATAAAGACTTTTCTGCCAACTAGAGCAAGATGCCTATCCCCTACCACACTCACCATTTCGAGCATGTTCGATGTCATGACAACCGGCCACATATGGACCTCCAGTATGTACCCTTGGGCCTCCTCATAATCCATGCACTTTTCTTTATTTTTTGCATTTTAGCTATTTCGGTGTTTTTTGTCTATTTTAGCACTTTCACTCTGGTGTAGTGCTTTCACTCCGGTGTAGTGCTTTCAGTTTGTAGATTAGCGCTATGAGTTTTAGTGCTTACGTTTAAAACTCTAGCGCTTCCATAGGATATTGTAGTGCTTTCTTTGATATAGCGCTTAGGATGTGAAATGTAGCACTTTGATGCCGGATTTTGGTGCTTTGATTTGGTGGATTAGCGCTTCTATGGTCTATCTTAGTGCTTCTGGTAAAGTTGCGCTTTCATGGACTATTCTAGCACTTTGGGACTTTTAGCACTTTGGATGCTTGTTATAGTGCATTGGAGTGTTGAAATAGTGCTTTCGAGATTTAGCGTTTTGGGTGCCTGATTTAGCTCTTTTGACCGATAAAGTAGTGCTTCTGGGATTTAGCGCTTTGGAAGCCTGATTTAGCGCTTTCATGTCAGAATTGAAGATTTCAACTTAGTGAATCCTGATTTTGTCAATTTTGATCACGTCCATTCTTTAAATTGGTATGATTGATAATCCAAATTCTTGATGTGTTGGATTGATGATTTAAATAAGACTAACTTCTCATGATAGGCGAGGAGAAAATCTTATTTGTGATGATCCTCATGATAGGCGAGGAAATGATTCAATATCCGATAACTCTCATGATAGGCAAGATTCGATATTGTTTGATGAACCTCATGATAGGTGAGGTTTGTTGATGTTCTCCCACAAATTTTGATCAAAAATTCATACCAAAACTTTTTGGAAGAAACTTGATAGTAGAATTACTTTTTATTTCTTGACATAGTTCACTAATTGTGGATTTTTGTTATGATGATAGGAGGATTTAGGTACTCTCCAAATGCAAGAGAGATTTCCATGGACCACAGACTTGATTCCTCATCTGACACAAAATGAGCTTGAGTTGATAGGCCGATGTGGTTTGACCAGCCTACTTGATATGCCCCAGATTAGGATTAATCGGGGTTTATTGACTGCTTTGGCTGAGAGGTGTTGCAGTGACCACAACAGCTTTCATAGACCCATTGGCAAGATGACGGTCACACCAGAGGATGTGTGGCGGATTCTATGTATTCCATTTATGGGGGAGATCGTAGTATATGATTCCCATGGGACCAGTGGTAAAGATGCTCTTCGCAGAGTATTTCAAGATCAGGACATTGTGGGTCTGAGCGTTCGATGGTGGAGGATTTCCGATTCGTATGCGACACTACTAGCAGTGCTAGTTGGATTCATTGGAGGTTTCTTTTTCCCTGATCACAGGTCAAAGGGATTCCTCGTTGGCTGGGGCAAGACTCTAGAGAGCATGATGGTACATGGTACCAAATATGCATGGTGGATGTACATGTTGGCACATCTCTATCATGATCTTCACTTGGTTGTGTACCTCAGAGCACGGAGCTTATCAGTAGGGATGACCCTGTTACAAGTGTGGGCATGGGAGCATTTTGCTATTGCTCGGCCATTTCTGGTTGTAGATAGACCACCAGGCAGACCTTATGTGTTTAGATATAGAGTTTGGTTTACACAGGCCCAGATGGGCAAGTTAGAGCACTGGAGGTGGGTCTTCGATGATACAGAGACAATTACCTAGCGTTTGTACCTTGACTGTGATTAATGGGACGAGGATGATGCAGTATTGGGATTTCTCTGTGATTCCATGTATCTTATCGGTCGGATACCATTTGTTCTAGAGAGATTCCTGCTTCGCAGAGTATACAGGCAGTATGGCATTATGCAGTGTATGCCATAGGGAGTTGCCCACTATGCGAGGTGATGGATGGATATTCCTGATTGGGGTCCCTATTTATCTTATGATGCCCTAGTAGAGGGATATAGAGCACTACAACCATCACCCTGGGACATGCACAGAGATATTATAGAGGCACCGGTTACAGAGGAGTATGTCGCATTCCTGGCCTTGGTTCCACATCCTCACATCACCACCCCAGATGAGCCAGCACCATTACCAGTAGAGGATGATGTGGCAGAGAGTGTTGCAGAGAGCGAGGGTGATACTCTAGCAAGTAGTAGCACGAAAAGTGGTAGTGATGACAGCAGTAGTGGTGACAACAATGGTGATGACAGTGATGGTGGTAGTGGAGGAGACAAAGGGGTAGGGCCAGCCATTAGCAGTGCTCCATCATCCAATAGGCCTCCTAAGAGGCAAGTAGTGATAGTGACAGCAATAGATTAGTAGAGATAGATAGCAGGTCTCCAGGCATAGGTTCAGACATTACAGGGGCAGTTGGTATAGGCTCAGGGTTTTATCATTCAAACCCAGACTCAAATACAGGCCTAGGTGCAGGCTCATGCTCAAGGATAGTTGGCCATTGTGTAGACGTAGGTGGCTACATTGATAGTTGAATGAGATAGTGCTTGATAGATTTCCGAGAGGGCATAGGAGATAGCGGAGACTCTCCAGAGAGTAGCCGATGGTACCTCGGTGGCAGAGTATATGAGAGAGGTTCTGCAGGTTGGCTGAGAGGTCGAGTTTTACAGAGGTAGGTATCATGATGCAGTGCCTACTAAGCGTAGAGTCAGCTATGCCCTGTCGAGATCTAGGCGGACACACATGCAGACAGTCAGTGAGGGGGTGACATAGCCTCCACGTAGAGATCTTTGAGATCCTGGTTCCTCAAGGGGTGGTGGTGGTACTGGTCCTATCGGGCCTGCACATTCTGGCAGTAGCAGATCGTAGATGCTATTGTTATTCTCCCTTTGAGCCATGATGTATATTATGATGTACCTCATTTTTGACGATGTATTTTTATTCCAAACTTCATTGTATACATGACACTTGATGATATATATGAGATGTAGTTGATGTGATATGATTATGATGGTTTATGATTTCTATGTGATGGGTGCATTTATTATATGATTTATGCAATATGTGATGATCTATATGAATGATTGTATTTTGATATGTGATGATGTAATGATAAATGTATTTGTAGAATACATGATATATGGATATATTATGTGATGTAAATGTATGGATGGATGGATAGATTCTTTTTATTTTATAAATGTGATGATGTTAAAATTATGATTTCATGATGATTGATAATAGATGTAATGAGGATAATGACATGATTTTCATTTATTAAATGTATGGATGGTAAATGATGTATGCATATGATGTTGGATAGATGATAATGTAATGAATGTTTTTATGCTAAAAATGAACCTGATGTACTTATGGTACAATTTAATTCATAATTTATTTGATGTATGATAAAATATATGAATGATGAAATGATTGATACTAAATGATGTGATGATGACTCCTACATATTTTTGATGCTTTTTTGGATTTATGTCAAGTATACTCAGTCTTATTTGTAGATTAGATAATCATTTATTAGAATCCTTTATGCAACAAATACTCTGCACAAAATGAACATAATGAATGCAATCTAATTCTAATGTGCAACTATATGTAAAACGATTGTCATTTTAACAATACTTTGTGCCTTTTGTCATCATAGAGCTTTATTGGATGTTGAAAGTGAATACAAGCGTCAATGGTATGTGTTAGACCAATGACGACCTGAGTACTACTTTCATGATTTTTGATATTGCAAGTGAACACAAGCATCAAGGTATAATTGAACCAAGATGACCTAAGCATTCATTGCGTAAACAGGTAGTGATTAATCATTTCAATGTGTGAATTCTAAATGTCATCGGTGATACATTTGCATAGCACATTCCCCAACAATTCATACATTTATATGATTAACTTATAGACAGCAGATAATAAAATGCCATTCTTCTTCCTTGTTTCTCTAGTTCAATACATCATTGAGTAACTCCAAAGAAATGATAATCAAAATTACAAATTTATCCATTGTTGACGTTAAAGTGTTTCATTCATTATTCAGATTTTAGATCATCCATCTTGATTTTGACATGTTTTTGGATTTTCAATATTTTGACTAAAGACCTAACCTACTAACCTATCATAGGGGTCTCGAGGGCTAATCAAAGATTAGCCTTGCTACGTTACACACATAGAGACCACGTAGTTTGACTGACACTGACCAATGTTTTTGGATTTTTCTTTTTTTAGACTTAACTTTTCGACATTTTTTTGGATTTTCGATAAGGATATGGATGGTCGATGCTTTTTTCGATGACGATTGATGTTGCATGTTGATTGTTGTTTTGTATTTTTGCTATAACATTGTTCACGCTTTTGGTAAAATTGATGTTGTTATTGGCCCTAGTGATATCTAGATGTTGCCCCCAAGCTTTGGAGTGATACTTGACTATTTGAACATGATTTATTGATATGGATGCAAAAGATGTCAAGACTATTGACATGATATGGAATAGTATTGACTGCCAGATTAATGATCCTGATATTTATCAAAATAGATGGGAAAGTTGATCTTAGAATCACATACGATGCTTGTTGCCAGGTTTTCACCATATGTTTTGATTACACTCTTCGTGTTTTTGTATTTTTCTAATTTTTCTCTTTTTCTTTCTTTTTGTATTTCAATTTTTTTGTATTTTTGTGCTGCCAAGATGCCTATTTGCCAGGTTTTCATCAAGGAAACCATTTTTTAGAAGTTTGACCTGTGCACTAGGAGATTCAAGCATAGAATTTTCTAAGATGAATATTGTTGATAGGTTCATCAAAAAAAATCCCCTTCTGATGTTGATAGCTGATATGCTC
>CM021101.1:711443210-711477116 GCA_007115665.2 Sequoiadendron giganteum | reverse complement strand
CATACATCATGTATATACAATTAATGATCCTCCCATAGGAAGGAAAGAAGGAGACTAAATAGCCCCCATATAATGAATAATGTCTTGTAGAAATGGTAATTGCTTTAAGGAAAAACATAGTCCAATGCCTACAAATAATATTTCTCCCTTTGGGAAGAAGATAAACCAAGTACAAATGTACGAATTATTCCCATTCTGGATAGGAATTAGCAAGTAAAATCCAAATGTAGGATGATAATGTCTCTGAAATCTGCTCATGTGTTGCCAAGACCTTGGAAGATGATGCCATGAACCAATTAGGAATATGCCCAATCACAATAGAAGGTGACAAAAAAGGTACCTCTAGAAACTAATTTTAAACATTCTCCAAAGACAGAGATGGAGTGACAATAGTTGCACAACAACTATCATCAAATAGGAAAATTAATCCTTCAAATGTGTCTTCCAAGTTTGAAATGTGAGGTTCCATGAATAATGAACCAATGTCTAGAAAATAGGAATCCAAATTAAGAAGACAATGATAATCATGTTGCTCAGAAATGATAGAGGTACTTAATGAAGGTGGATCAACTATCTCTGACAAAGAATCAAGAATCTCTGAAGAAACTGCAACCTCATCTGAAATCTCAAAAACCTCCAAAGGATCACAAGCACGGTTTATCTTCTTTGAATAATAAAGAGGCACATTGGTATTCGAAAGAGGATCATCAAGAGATGGAGTATCATGATCTCCATATGATTCTCGAATGTAATTTTAAAGAGCATAAGGGCACTCAAAATGAATAAATGAATCCAAAAGGTCATCATCATTTATATGCTCAAAAATTACTCTAAAGACTTTAACCCTATATCCTTTCCAAATAATATGCCCATGTAATGTGTGCTTGGAATAGGAACTTCATTATACAATTATGGCAATAGATTATGCTCGCTAAGATCATTGGTGAGAATAAAATTACTCCATTGCCTAAAGTTCCCTTTCTCCAAAGAAACCATTATAACTGATAATTCTTCAAAAATTTAAAAGATAGTTATAAAAACCTCCAAAAATAATTATAAGGTTAAAAAACCTATCTTGGCGCAAAATTTGGTGAGGTTAAATGATTAATCTCCATCCCAACACCAAGAAAACTCCACCAAGCCTAGAGATAATAGTCACAAGTCAATAGCATATAGATCTCCAATCACCACACACAAGACACGTTTCACGACCAAATGAGCCTTTGCTCACACTGATGAAGGGAGTACGAGGCTACATAAATAGAAAGAAACCACATCACAACACAAATGTGGGATAATATTTTGCAACAAGGTTAAAAAAAAGTGAACTCTTTTTACATGCCTAGTAAGAATGGAAAAAAAAGAGGAAACCTACATGCCAACCAACCAGTAAAACACCATACTCCCAAACCTCCAACAACAAATTGAATATCTTCAAGAAAATTATATTATAGAAAGAATTTGCCAACTAGCATAAAATCGCTCCTTTGACCACATAGCACAGCACAAAAAACATGAAAATCACACACCAAATGGGTTTTCACTCAGGCAAAGAGGTTTTCCATGCAACATATAGATATTTCACTGCCTGCAAATAACAGATTGTGCCTATGATAGGCCACCTACCTATATGTGGCAGGTGGCTAGGATTTACCAAACATAGCACCCTCAAAACTCCAAAATTTCCTAAAACATGCCTTCCACATGGATTTGAATTGAAACAAATTAAATTTTGCATGCAGTATTCTTCACGAATATTCTCACGGCTTCAAGTGCTTGAGCTTGCATAAAGGGCGTGATGAAAAGTCACAAAGGGCATGGTAAGAAGTCTTCATGAACATGGATGAGGTGTGTTGGGCCTACACAAATTTGTAGCCTACAAATAAACCCCAAGTTTCTCCAAAAAATTCAAATGCAACCTCAAAATAAAATGGACCACAATGGTTGAACCAAGCCCTCCAATCACAATCGATGTCTCCCTCTATCATGCTTCAGATAGACAGAATTATGGCCTCAACAAAATAATTTGGAAATAATGGCAATCAAATGCTAAATAATCTCCACTGAATAAATGATCTCATACTCCAATGAAAAACCTCAGTGGAAGGAGTTGCAAATAGTTTGCTCTGATACCATGTTGGTGTAAATTCACCTCCAAGGAGCACAATCTGCAATATAAACTATGAGAGAAGCAACACGCTATTTCACCATGAGTGACTGAATAAATTAAGATTCATCTGAAGAATAATGTAAAAGACCTTTCTTATAAAGGCAAGATGCAAGTCGGTAAAATAAATAACTGACAATAACTACTAAAACTATTTGCACCTAAATAATTAATATCTAATAATATTTGCCTAAGTAAAACTTAAGAATGGTAAATGGTAAAAACCATTTACTCCAACACCTTCCCTTAAGTGAAACTTAGGGAGATCAACATGCAATATCAAGATGCAATATGGGTCCCAGTTACACAACCATGTTAGGTACCCATTTACAATGCAATCTCTCACAACTGTAGAAAAGGAGAAAACCCCTATGGGAGAAAAATCCTATCCAAAAGAGAGAAAAGAAAAATAAGATGCATGGATGGAGGACTCAATAATGTAACATAGGTATTGGTCGGCCTTGTGTTTAACACTACATGTGATATTTTGGAATCATGTTGAAATAATTTGGGATCTATTTGGGTGCTAATTAAGGAATTTTTAGGTCATCTTCATTCGTATCCACCACAGGAATGTTTAGGTGCCAACCTATTTTGAATTTGTATGTATAATGGCTAGTGGCCAACATTGGAGTAGATTTTTGAGGTTGAGACTATTATAAATATGTATGGTGTTGTTGTGGGATGAGATATGGATGAAAGGTGAAGCAAGATAGCTGTAAGATCAATGTGAGTGAAGTGTGTAATGCGAATTTGAGCAGAGCAGTATGAATTTCAACGTTAGGGTTCTTGAAGACAGTGAGTGGAAGGCCTTTGAAATCATTCAAGAAAGGCTACAAGATTGTTGGAACATTGTGGTAGATTTCCTTGTTGCATTGAGAAGTGTTCTCTATGTAACATTGTTCTTCTATCTTCTTGTATTTCTTTCTATGGCAGTGAGCCTTAGCTTGAGCCTCTTTTGGATAGTGTGTGATATTCTGATAGTGACCCATTGTACCAGTTTTGTAATTACTTATATTGTGAGCTAATCCTCATGTATTTTTTTCCTCATTGAGTTTTCCACATAAATATGGTGTTCTCTTATGTATGGTGTAGCTATTTTAGTTTATGTTATGTGCATTCCATATTTAATCATACTAATAAAATAAGGATTTAATGAATGCATGGGGATCTGATTATTGTAGAGGGTTTTGAAGGATACAATAAAAAATGCATGCATTATATCTAGTCTAGTAGCAGTTAGATATAGAATTCTTCCAATCATTGATCTATACTTTCTCTAATCATCCTTAGGAGATTCATCATTCTTGCTCATCTTGCAACTAGTAATGATAGGAGTACATACTAGTTTAGAATCTTTCATTCCAAACTTCTTCCACATTTATTGACATATTTTGATTGTGAATTGAAATTACCTTTATTTGTCTAAATGAATTGTAGCCAAAGGAAGAAATTCATCTCCCCAAACATAGACATCTCAACTTCTTTTTGCATCTCTTTTGAAAACTTCTTACACATAGCTTCATTTCCTCAAAAAATGATGGAATCAACATATAGAACCACAAACAATATTTTATATGTTTCAACTTTGAAGTAGAGATTGCTATATGTGGCACCTACTGAATCCTTGTTGTAACAAATAGCTATCCAACATTGCATACCAAGCTCTAGGATTTTTCTTCAATCCATATAATTCATTCTTCAATCTACATACCATATCTGGTTTATTTGATAATTGAAATCCTTTTGGTTTTAATATGTATACATCTTCTTCAAATTCTCCATTCAAGAAAGAAAACTTCACATCCATCTAATAAACTTTGAAATCCTTATGTGTTGTAAAATAAATTAAAATCCCAATAGCTTCCATTCTTTCCACTGAAGCAAATTTCTCCTCAAAGTCTATTCCTTCTACTTGTTAGTAGCCTTGACACACAAGTCTTTCCTTGTTTCTTACCACTTCACCATTCTCATTTAATTTGTTCCTGAATACCAACTTAGCTCCAATTACATCTTATTTTTTGGTCTAGGGACAAGTTCCCAAGTTTGATTCTTCTCAATATGCATTAGGTCTTCTTCCATAGCCTGGATCCAATACTCATCCTTGCACAAGCTTCAATCACCGTTTTGGGTTCAACTTAAAAATTAAACAAGAATTTACCTATTCTTTATCATATTTCATTCTTGTTAGTACACCTTTGTTCTTATCATGCTTGTGCCATCAATATTGTTTAAAGTAAAGGGGCTACCCACTTAAAGAGGCCTAGGATATTTGTAACAATTTTTTGTTTACTTAAAATGAACTTTGTGTAATAATTCATTATTTAATTAATAATTTGTAGTGAAAATATGGATAATAGTGGTAAAAAATATTTGCATTAACCAAAAATCCATAAGTCTGGGTGATCCCACAATAGTGGTTTACAATTTTTGGCCAAACTAGACAATGAAATTATTATTTTTAACTAAATATTCACATTCGGGCACCTATAGTGGCTAAACCGTGAGGAATTTGAAGATGATCCAAACTAGAGTCTCATCAAATGTTTTTTGTAGATTCTAAAAATATTTTTTTCAAAAATTTTGGAATCAGATTGCACTTCTTTTTCCATCTCCCACAAAAATTGGTTTTTTTTAGAAAACAACATTTATAAAAAGTGATATTCACCGTATACAACATAACATTATTTGTATGAAGGATAAAATTATAATTTTTAGAATTTAGATTTTTAACTATGATATCTAGCACTTTCATTTGGTCTCATAGTTTTGTATTGAATAATTTTTCCTTAATCAAGTTTCGAAATCAAACCAATTGCAATTCAGACATAGGCAGACTGCATACAACATAACTTTTTTTGTATGTATCGAAATTCAATTTATTTATTTTTTAATGGATCAAGGACATCAATACCCAGCACTAACATATTTAAAAATATATATTTTGATATTTTTTTATTTTTCCACATGTGCAAAATAAAGAGCTTAATTTTCGATGAAAAACCTATGTTTAATAAAACTAAAAAAACACATACATAATAAAACCAAAACATATTAAAATTATATTCATTGGATAGCTCGTTCTGAGGACTACCATCTTCCAATTGGGTCTGTGAAGTCTCCTCCATTTTCATCCTCAACCTGCATTTCAAAGGGAAAAAATCCGGAATTTTTTTGTGAGAGAGGGTGGGAAGGTGGGAAAAGGGGGGTTCGAGCGAAACTAAAGGGTTCGATCGAACCCTCAGGGGTTCACTCAAACCCCTTCCACAATGGAAAATGCATGTTTCCACATTCAAAGGGGTTCGAATGAACCCCTTTTTGGTTCATTCGAACCTTGAGTTTGTTTGAACCCCTCAAAATGATTTTTTTTTGAGTGGGGGCATTTTTTGGAAGTTTTCCTTCCTCATTTGAATTGTAAACCACTTTTTTGGGTTCACCCGGGCATACAACGCTATATGTTGATAAAAGTATAAAATATATCCAATAAAGTCATATAGGCTTGCAAAAAAGCCACATGGACATAAAATGTCACATATTCATAATACAAAACATATGTTCAAAAATGTCACATAAGCATATAAGAAAGGACCCTAATGTAGTCATTTCCCACTAGGGGAAGCAAATAGATCACGAGCTTCCTTTGATTGTTGACTGGATGGATATGCATATGATGTTGGTGTCTTTCACATGTGTTCACTCATCCTCCTCTCTAGATTTCTTTGGATGCCCATCTAATAAAATAAAAATTATAGACATTAATATATATAGAAATTGAATTATAGAATGACATATAATAAAATAATCACTTTCTACATACAAATAATAAGGTGTTCATCCACAACAAGGGAACAACCATGATCTAGAGTCACAAGCCCCTGTAGCAAGTATCAAGATAACAATTAAACTACATATGAGAATCATTAAAATATTTAATAATAGACTGATAAAATAAAAAATATAATGTGAAATTTACTAATTTATCTCATACCTCTATCAAAGGAGCGGAACTTGCTACTTCTACAAAAACACTATGGTCCAGTGTGGTATGAACATTAAGTGGGGTATCTCATGTCAACATCAAAAAATGAAACAACAAATTTTGTTCAATTACCAAAACTACCTAACATTATTTTACAACACCATTAATGAATAAAGGTTACCTGCCTAGGGAAAGTTCATCAACGACAGCTACTATGAGGTATCGATGTCAAAGGTCCACCATCAAACTATTCAACATGCAAAGTGAGTTATGATCAAACCATTCATATAGGGTTCAGCTATTCACATGTAATAATTATATTTCTTTGTTGGTTACATATTTGTGGACTCAACGACATCATGAAATAGGAGGATAGGGGAACAATGCAAGTAGCATGAACACTCTGACCCTGAATTTTCATCATAATAATTCTACTAATTTAGTTATAATTATATTTCACAATAAAATTTAATAAACCAAATTAAATGAGCTTGTTGAAATTTACCAGAGTATCAATGTTGAATGTTTCATTCAACAAATATTTTATCATAACCATCCCCTCTACAACTGATGTATCCTACATAGTTACATCCTAAATACTCTTAGGATCATAAGTGAAAACAATGTTACAAGATTGACAAAAATGGACTGCAATTTGAGATCTAGAAGACTTTCCCACATCACCTTGTACTAGAGGCCTTGCATACTATATGAGGCTTAGAGTAAACAATCTAATGGAGTCTAGGGTGTCCACCTCGATATTTTCCTCCATAATAGAAGGAATGGGTGAAGCCACAATAGTGGTTTACAATTTAGGTGAGGAAGGAAAACTCACAAAAAATGACCCCAAGGCAAAAAAAAAGTGATTTTAGGGGTTCGTACGAACCTACTAGTTCGACCGAACCACCTGGTTCGAGCGAACCCCTTTAAATCTTGGCTGCCAAAACAAAAAACAAAAAAATGCATAGGAAAGGGGTTCGAGCAAACCTCTTTAAAGGGGTTCGCCTGAACCCCTATGGCTTCGTACGAACCCCCCTTATCCCTCATCCCCCATTTGAGACACAAAAAAAACCTAAATTTTGGCACTTCGGAGCTTGGGTTGAGGATGAAAATGGAGGAATCTTCACAAACCCAACTAGAATCAGGTAGTCCTCAGAACTAACTATCAAACGAATATAATTTTAATATATTTTGGTTTTATTATGTATGTGTTTTTTTAGTTTTATTAAACATAGGTTTTTCACTGAAAATCAAGCTGTCTATTTTGCATATGTGGAAAAATTGCAGATTATCAAAATAAAATTTTAAAAAATATGTTTGTGCTGGGTATTGATGTCCTTGAACATTAAAAAAAAAAAATGAATTTTGATACATACAGAAAAAGTTATGTTGTATACAGTCTGCCTATGTCTGAATTGCAATAGGTTTGACTTCGAAACTTGATTAAGGAAAAATATTCAATAAAAAACTATGGGACCAAATGAAAGTGCTAGATATCATAGTTACAAATAAAAATTTTAAAAAATTAGAATTTAATCCTTCATACAAAAAAAGTTATGTTGTATACGGTGAGCGTCACTTTTTAAAAATGTTGTAATCTGAAAAAAAAACTAGTTTTCGTGGGAGATGGAAAAAGAAGTGCAATCTAATTCAAAAAAAATTGAAAAAATTAATTTTAGAATTTATAGACAAAATGTGACGAGACTCTAGTTTGCATCATCTTCAAATTCCTCATGGTTTAGCTGCTATAGGTTCTAGAATGTGAAGATTTAGTTAAAAATAATAATTTTAGTGTCCAGTTTGGCCAAAAATTGTAAACCACTATTGTGGGATCACCCGAATAGGAAGATGATCCACCACAAGACTAACCAAAGGTCTTGGTGTCAAGTTTGGGTTGTTTTGTCCCTCCAATCTGTCATGTGAGGAGCCTCCATCTCTACCTTGGAAATATAGAAAGTCAAAATAGTTTGGAATCTCATCGAGGACAAATTCATAATATCTATTTTAATCAAAAATTATTGTTACACCTTGTAATTATTGCATGTAGGCTGGTCAAAAACCATCCACCGCCTAGCCTAAACATGATTCTTTATCCCTTTGTGGTGGCACCAATGGATAGGTAACCTCCTGTATCTAGTTTCTAAGGATTGATTAGTTTGTGGGTCGATGAAGAGGGCATACAAGTTAGATTTACTAAATTGTTTTCTTCACTTTCTCATAAGATAGTTTGCTTGCATAAAACTATTTTTGTTCTTCCATATCATTTTATTAAAAATAAATTTGCACACTCACTAATCCTAAATGAGATATATGATAGGTTGCAGGGATTCAGCAAAGCTTGTCCTATGAGGGTTTGCTGTAGTAGCATCTTCCAGCCAAGTGTAATCAATTCCTCAAGTTATTTTTTATTATCTTCTATTTTCCCTAGTATGTTTTCTTGTGTTCCTGGGGGATGTCTAGGAATTAATGGAGGTGATTGCTATGGTTCTTGTTCAAGAGGTTCTTCATGAGGAGGTGATGGAGGATTTTCAACATTTGGGGGTGGCATATCATTTCCTGATAAATAAATAAATAAATAAAAACCTAATTCAATATACAACTTAATCAAAATTTGAAACTAAAAAAATAGAGATACTTACCTCTTTGACCTCCTCGGCATCTTGACTAAATCTTGATGAATATTTCACAACCTCGAGGTGAAAAATGAGAATCTATTTTGGCGAGTGTGGGTTAAGAAGTAGAAAATATGCAAGTCACAAGTTGAAAATCAAAAAAATGACAAGAAAGTTTGGTTTTCTTTTTTGTAACATCATTCAAATTTGGTGAGTGCCAAATTTGGTGCTCGCCATATTGGTTTAGAATGACCAAGCTTTAGGCTTGGTCACCCAAACCATTTGGTGCTCGCCATATTGGTTTAGAATGACCAAGCTTTAGGCTTGGTCACCCAAACCATTTGGTGAGTGCCAAATTTGGCGCTTGCTAAATTCTCATTTCAGGCATAAAAAAGAAAGTGACATCTTTTTTGTGTCATCTTTTTGTATATACCCTAAAATATATTGATTTTAAAAATGCTAATGGTAAAAGGGAAAGGTGAGAACCCAATCTAGAGAACCCATAACAAATATTAAAATATTGAATTGATAATTTAGCATTAAAAAATCTACACAAAAGATATAAGCTTCCAATATTTCTAGATCAACTCAACTATTGCACTTTTTACCAATGGAAGTGTTCAATTAAAAAATATGTCTATTCTCTAATACATGATATACATCAAATCATGTAAGATACTAATAATAATTTTTAAAGGAATTGGTGTTGAATTTGAACTTATTTAATGTGTTTAATATGCAACGTTGTTTGTTAGCACAATGTATGGGGCTTGACATGATTTTGATAAAAAAGAATATTTCTTGTTTGTACATGAATGACCTTTTATACTATCGAAGTGCCTAAAGATGCTTAATTTTTTTATCAAAATATGGTTTTATAAAATCCCCTAACAGGCGTTATTTATATATGAAAAAATTAAAAAAGATAGAAAAGGTATGCATGATAAATAAAATAGGAAAATGATTCACTTTGTAGATATGTAGTGCTTATCAAGGGTAAATCTAGGAGTATGCAAGATATTGACTTAATGGCTTCTTGAACAAACCTAGAGAGTTTTGTAAAGACAACCTTCTTAAGAAAAATCTATATTGTAAACCTATTGTGATACTGACATAATATAAGACGTATTATTAAAAGAAAAATATAAATGAAGCTTATATCTAGTTTCCTAGTCCACCTCTATTAGTATATGCATATAAGATCATTTTCATTCTATTTAGTTTCCTAGTTGCCTCTATTAGCATATGCATATGAGGTCATTATCATCCTTTAGTAAATAAATTATAGTGATGAGAACTAATGGTTTGACCTACACAATCCATCTTTGACTCTTCTTCCTAGAGACATCGACATTGTTATTATTTTTACAATAACAAATATTCACAAACGAATTTGTATCGATGAAATTAATAATTTGAAATCTATATTTACAAAAAAAATAATAAAAAACCAAACTTATCCAAAAATGTGATATATAATTTGATTAAAGATAGTTTACCAAAATAAACACAAACTAAATAAAATATATATGCATATACAAATTTCTAACATTGCAAATTATTATTACATAAATTACACTCCAATAGAAGAGGGACCAAATCATGAAAGAAAGGCATCTCTCAAGTATTGTGAAATAAACATTTTATTTTACAATAGGAGTTAAAAAAATTATCTTTACAATTGTCTTCAATAATAAACAAAAGAGTGTCTTCGTATAGAAGATCCTTACCCAGCATAAATTCGCTCTAATCCAAAAGGAATCATAAGAAAAGTAGAATAAGCATTTTATTTTACATAGAATTTGGAATTTTTCCCTTTAATAAAATAAATTCTCCCTCCACAAATCAAGATTCCTTAACCGGCATTTTTCTTCCACTTGCTGATATCCGAAAGAATCGTTATCCACATTTTTAGCAGATAAAAAGTTTTCACTGGGCATTCAAATATAAATATAAGCATGTCTTGCAGCTTAAACATTGTTCTACAACTAGAAGTTGGACGATACAAGCATTTCTCGAAGCTACAACTATGGCTGCCTGTCCACCTGAAGAACAATACCAATGCCCCACTGCCTATCCACCTACTCAACAACAGTACCCCCCTTTGTATTCACCTTCTCAACAACAGACATTGTTTGCACCAGGTACAGACCCGGAGATCATCAGAGCCTTTGAAGCTTACGATGAGGATGGCAATGGATTCATTGATGACGAGGAGTTGCAGAAAGCTCTCTCTACAGCTGACAAGACTTACAACATCAGGACAGTTCGCCTTCTCATGTTTAAGTACAACAACAGCAATTTCACTGCAATAGGTCAGTCATCTTGCTTTTCATTTGTTTTTATAGTTTATATATATGTAGTGGGCGACATATGAACAGTGTTTCATTGTCATGATCCATACGATGATTATCATTTAATGCTTGGTACTGTAGCCCATCCAGATGGATGCCTAGATACTTCGCTTGATTTTTTCTTATCCAAAAAAACCATGTAATTCTTTACTAAATTTTGGGACTGGCAAATAGAGAAATATATTTAAAATAGCTTAAAGTAAGTGAAAAGAAACGATCCAGAATCCAGTAATTCTTTTCATAATTATAATGATATAAATGAAAATATGATTTGTCAATTTCATCTTACAAAATATGAAAGTACGAATGAGTTGTTTTTAAATATATTTTCTTTCTTCTTATCTATTAACTTATCTTTTTTTATATTGTATCAATTAATTATATTGATCATATATAATTGATCATTATATATGTGTGTATGTATATAATGTGTATATATACATACATATATATAAAAAAAATTAGAAGAAATATGTATATATATATACATACACATATGTATATATATACATACATACACACATACATACATATATATACATATACACATGTATATATATACATGCATACACACATACATACATATATATAGATATATATATATAGAATGTATGTATGTATCTATATACATACACATACATAGATAGATATACATACATATACATAGATATATATGCATACATACATACATATACATATATATTATACTAGAGTTTAATTCTTATATTTTTCTTTATTTTTTTTTATTTTTCTTTAAGTATGGTGTCTTATATATAAAAAAAAAAAACAGTTTTAAGACATCTGTAATTAAAATTTAAGTGTTGTAATAACAAAACAAATTTATTTAATAATAACTAAAATGAATTTTTAAAACTTTGATAAAAGCATTCTACTTTATTATCTAGTATAATTCCCCTATATTTGGAATCTTTTAGATTAAGAAAATAGCTTTTATATATTTATAATTAAAACAAATGAGATTAAACAACTCTAAGATAAATGTAATTTTCTTAAAGACTTATTCAGTATTTAACTTAGACACTCATTCAATATTAAACAAATTTAAACTATTCATGAACAATTAAAATGAATCATATAATCTATGATTGTAGGTTTTAGATGAAATTTTCAACCTACTCATGAATCAATTAAGGTCAATTAATTATTTCTCATTTTTATCATATTTCTCTATATAAAGAATTTACAAATTTGTTTTCATCTTTCTCCCATCTCATAAGATTTTCAAATAATTAATTGGTGTTGTCTTACATTCATCTCATTCCTTTAATCTTGTGTCTTTCAATTATAAATTTAATTGTTTTGGTCATGAAGTCTAATTGATAGCTCCTTTTGTTCTTGTTTTTTGTGCAACGTCTCTCTCCATCACGTCTCTCTCCATCCTACCTCCCTCTTGTCTTTTTAGTTAGTTCTAGGCTTGCAATTCACAATTTTTCTCTCGTCTTTTTAGTTAGTTCTAGGTTTGCAATTCACCATTTTTTCTCCTTTAGGTCTCTCTATCCTAATGATAGATCACAGAGTGTGATCCAAAATGTTGATGCAAAAATTATCACATAACTGAATCTAGAAAACCATTCCAATAATAATCTACATGCTCTTTACCTATCTTTGTGAGCATGCATCATTCTAGGATAATTGATGAATAGGATGTTGCAATCCCATTAGAATTCATGACCACAACGTTGTTCTAGCATTACACTAACCACTTGATATAGAAAATGAACATGAGGAAAGCGGATTTGGTATAATTACATAATAAATTGTAGACAAAATGCAAGGACATTTACTTATAAGGCACATTTTGAGCTATAAGGAGATATAAAGGATTTTTTGTTTGCAAATTTCTTACAACAATGATGATTTGTGGGCATATAATTTTTAATTTTAACAATGAAAACATTGAACAATGTGGCATTCAAAAATACATACAAGTTATTATGACGTGTGTGATGGTCAAAGAGAGAAAAACAAGATTTCAATGTGAGAGATGAAGATTTTGATTTTAGTTACATTGTTTGACATAGGAAGACCACTATCAATAGTTGGACAAGCCATAGATTTCAATAATAAACCACTACAAAAAAAATCTAGAAGCTCCTATGATTAGTGGGCTCTATAATGAGAGAAGCATGAAAAATATGATCTCACTCTCTTAAATCAGCTTAATGTTTTCTTTCATTATTATTGCATTCACAGAGGCTATGTTGATACTTAAAATTTTAAATACATAAACATCAATTTATCGATCTTTAGCCCTAAATTATATTTCAAGATTAACCTTGATTCACTTTTTCAAACTATAAACATGTATAGATGCAATATTTTGGCCTAAATGAAATATTTTGGGTGCTTTACTAGGTGTGTTGTGATATGACTCAATAAGCTTTTAAAAAAATTATATATCTTAGGAAAATGATTGTATTGTATATAAATTTTTTTCCTTTTATTTTGTCATCGACTGCATCTATTTTTTATCCTAGAATTCACATGTACAACTTGATGTGTTGGCCCAATTGGTTCAACCCCATAAGGCTCTTGGCACCTATACACTAATCGTAAATGACAATATTTATAATAATTTTCTTGACCTAAGTGTTATAGTCAAATGGTGTGGAGTTGATGAAAACTAAGAGAGGTTATTTTTTTCAACCTTGTTATAGTCAAGTAGTGTGGAGTTGAAAAAAATTGAGAGATATTATTTTGGAGGGACCCCACATCCACCTATAGGACTAAATGTAACATATATAGGCCCACAAACTCTAAGAACTACTTCATTATAGTTTGGAAGTTTTTCTTGTTCTTAAGGCTCCTAATTGAAACCATGTAGCTCAAAGGTATCAATAAAACTAAAGATTGAAACATGGCTTCTCCTAATATTCACCTACCCACCATGACTTGTTGGCATATTCAATTCAACCCCAAAAGGAATAGAACATCAATAAGGTTCTTGGAACCTAATACTCTTAAATAAGACATTTTGTAAGAATCGCTTCAATCTTGCCACAATCAAATGGTGTAGATTTAATAAAAATTGAGAGAGAATATTTTTTAGGGATCCCACATCCACCTATAGGTCTAGACATAACATCCATAGGCCCCACAAACTCTAAGAACTAGTCCTTCATAGTTTTGTAGTTTCTTGCTCTTAGAGATTTTAAGAGACCTAGTTGCAAATATGTAGCTTAGAGGGATCAATGCACCTAAGGAAAAAAAATGGACTCTCCTAGCATTCACTCACTCACCTCAACATGTTGGAATAGTCGGTTCAGACCCATGAGTCATACAATAAAAAATAAGGCTCTTGACATATTTACATTTCTCTTTATTAAGAATAAAACTGTAGAGAAATATATAGTAAAATGAATGAAAAAAATATAAAATGACACAAAACATAGTCATAAATATTTTGGTTCACTCAATATGGGCTACATCTACAAAAAAATAATTCCTTCCTTTTATTTGTCCAACAAAATGAAGGGATACACCCTATAGCACATCCACTGCAACTTCCTCTTCTCTCCATCACACTCTCCACACACACTACCCAGTTGTAATACAATGCCCTCATAAAAGAGGGTTTCCTTCTAGGGAAAAAATTACAACATAACCTCTACCATCAAATTTGTGACCAATAATGAATGGTCCAAATTTGCAATGAAAATTAACATTTTATGATTTAACTATGTATAATTTGAAATTTGGTTTCAATGGTGTTACCCTCGAACAGTGATTTTTTTAGTGGCTAATATTCACCAATTGGCTATCCAAAATTGGCTAATAGTCTAAGCTACAACGTAATTTGAATCACCACATTTTTACAAAATTTTATGATAGTCTTATTTAAATCACCAATAATTTATTTTATTATAAATTTTAACTCAAAATTTTGCCACAATATTTGATACATGATTAGATTAGATTCATCTAAATTTTATAAATTATAGTAGAAATCTATATTAATTTTCCAATATTATATCATAATTATTAGTTGCTTTAGGACCATATTTCTAATCTTTAGTTTCCACCATTCATTTATAATATAATCTAATGGCTCTTGTTGTATTCCACAAGGTAAAATGTACGCATGATCTGTAATGCTCATGGGGCCCACAATTTTAGGTCTCATGAGCATTATAGATTGTGGGTATATTTCACCTTACAAAGTACAACGAGGATCACTAGATCAATGATCTAAAAGCAAATTTGAGCCCCATGAGAATTACATATCGTGGGTACATTTTGCCTTGTAGAATACAATGAGGGCCATTATATTATATTTTAAAATAATGATAGAAAGTAAATATTATAGTCCACCCCTTAACCCATCAATAATCTCCACCCTTGAGCCCCTAATTTTCCATGAGAATTATTTTTAGATTAGATAGATTCAGCATCATAATTAATGTATTTTCCTATTATTTTTTCAAAATTCACCAAAAATTTCTACAAAATTTTATAAAAATGCCAATAAAATTAATGTTTTTTTCAAAAAAAGGAAATATTCACCAATATAAATTAATATTTTTTCCTAAAATATAAAATATTCACTAGGATTTTATATCATTTTTTAGGGGGCTTTCTTAAAGTTATCACTACCCTTGAAACCACCATTGAGAGGGATATTGCCTCTATACCTTAGCCCTTCTAGACCCCAAAGGGGCGAGGGAGTTAAACCCCCCTTCACTTCCCACAAAATAAAATGAGCTCTAAATGTGGCTACAAAAGCACCATTTAAATGAGACCTTTAACAAGATCAAACTCCACTACCAACACTTTGAAATGATATTTTTACAAGAATTTTCTCAATCTTGCCATGGTCAAACTATGTGGAATTAATGAAAAACTAAGATAATTTATTTTAAAGGGACCCCACATCCACTTGTAGGTCTAGACAAAACATATTTAGGCCCCACAAACTCGAAGAACTACTCCATCATTCATTAGGATCACTAAATCATTAAGATAAAGAAAAGAGGGCCCACCAAAACTAATATAGACTAAACTCAATTAATAGAACACTAATAATATGACATTCTAAAGGTAACCACATGTTATTGCATGAACCATAAGACCTTATCCTAGTCCAAAAACTATCAAATCATTAGAACTCAAAGCACTAACAATCCCTAAAGATTAGAGGATTATTCTATGTTTAAACCTAATGCAATCATTATTGATTTGTGTATGGTTGAGTAACTAAAATTAGGGAACCATCACAATCAATATTGGTGTTGATGGTTCTCCAAAATGATCACTATCATGCATAAAAATTTACACTTTGATTGACACATTTATTCTCATAGCATACAAACTTGGAATTATAGTTTGAATGTAGAAGGTTGAAGGATGGAATGTCATCATGCACCCTAAATATCAAGGAGAATCCATACTAAAGAGTGCATAACAACCAATCCTTTGTAGGGAAATATGATCACCATATGTCATGCTTATTCCTTAAAGAACTAGATGCACCACATACTAGAGAGTGCACCCATTCATTCAAAGACCATTGACCTAATCAAGACCTTTCAAATGCAATTTTCAATGTAAAGGTCACTGAATTAACACATTAAAATCGTTTGGTCATGCCCTTGAATCTCTAATATCTATTTGAAGACTATTAAATTCAATGTCCAAGGTCATCTACACCTTGGCTTCATAGTGAAAATACAATACTATGCCATTGGGCTTAAGAGAAGAGTATGTGGAAGAACGTTGGATATGTGCATTCAATTGATGTGTACATATAATTTTCTCTCCATTCTTATATGGCCTTGAAGCCCTATGGTCTTTAGTGGGATTTTGTTTGGGATATAGGTAAAGAGTACATGAATGAACCCAACTTGACACATAATTTCACAATTTATTAATATGTATATTTATGCTCGTATATTCTCTTGGGATGGGGATAAGACTAGATGATCTATTTTCAAGGGGGAGCCAAAATAACCTTGCAACTTCTATTATGTTTTTTTTTCACATGGAACTTCTCTTTGCTTTAAGAATATAAAATTCTATACTAACACAACCAATCACGTAATAACTTAGTTTTAAAATACTCATTTTCGATCCTAGAATATAATAATTTTGGATGAAAAAATAAATAGATTTATTATCTATAATATTTAATTCAATAATAAATAATTCAATTATGCACAACATGACTTAAAAGGATGAAAATGATCTAATGATCTTTATTAAGCATATTATAAAAGAATTTTATGAATAAAAAATGTGTAATTTAATATGATTCTTTAAGTAAAAAATATCATCCTAAACAAATAGTAAGGGTGAACTATCTTCTTCTTCTGAAAACAACATGACTATGAAATTTAGAAGATACAAGTGTTTTCTCTAATCCATTTGATCAGCAATGACTTTTGGATCTTTCATCTTATCATCCATATGGTTTATGGATAATGATGGTTTCTATTCACTGAATGAAACCCATTTAGAGGGTTGCTTCATTTTATTTATCTATCTTTTGTGAGTGTGCATCATTAACAAGTGTTTCTCAAAGCTTCTGGGGTGGGCGAGAGGTTTTCGGGATGCCAATTACTATACATTTTGAACATTATATGGTATCATAAATAAATCTTGAACATTATATCCCTAATAGGAACATTATATTATATCTATTTGATTCAAATCC
Organism: Sequoiadendron giganteum; assembly: GCA_007115665.2. NCBI lineage: Eukaryota > Viridiplantae > Streptophyta > Pinopsida > Cupressales > Cupressaceae > Sequoiadendron > Sequoiadendron giganteum. Next base: position 711,459,334 of record CM021101.1, on the reverse strand, counting down.
ACTCAACACAGGGTGATCCCACAATAGTGGTTTACAATTTTTGGCCAAACTGGACACTACAATTATTATTTTTAACTAAATCTTCATATTCAGGAACCTATAGCGGCTAAACCATGAGGAATTTGAAGATGGTGAAAACTGGAGTCTCATCATATTTTGTCTGTAGATTCTAAAAAAAAAAAATTTAAAATTTTTGGAATCAAATTGCACTTTTTTTCCATCTCCCACAAAAATTGGTTTTTTTCAGAAAACAACATTTTTTAAAAGTGGCGCTCACCGTATACAACATAACTTTTTTTGTATGAAGGATAAAATTCTAATTTTTTTGAATTTAGAATTGTAACTATGATATATAGCACTTTCATTTCGTCTCATAGTTTTTTATTGAATATTTTATCCTTAATCAAGTTTCAAAGTCAAACCAATTGCAACTCAGACATAGGCGGACTGTATACAACATAGCTTTTTTCGTATGAATCAAAATTCAATTTTTATTTTTTTTAATGGATCAAGGACATCAATACCCAGTCTCAATGTTAAAAAATATATTTTGATAATCTGCTATTTTTCCACATGTGCAAAACAAAGAGCTTGATTTTTGGTGAAAAACCTATGTTTAATAAAACTAAAAAAACACATACATAATAAAACCAAAACATATTAAAATTTAATTCGTTGGATAGCTCGTTCTAAGGACTACCATCTTCCAGTTGGGTTTGTAAAGTCTCCTCCATTTTCATCCTCAACCCAAGCTTCGAAGGGCAGAAATCTGCTAAAATTTGGTGAAAGAGGGGGAGAAGGGCAAAAAAGGGGGGTTCGCTCCGCTCGAAAGGGTGAAGGGGGGTTCATTTGAAGTGGGGTTTACTCAAACCCCCCTTTTTTTTGAATTCACCATAAGGGAACGTGGCTTCATAGGGTTCGAGCGAACCCACCATGCAAAAGGGGGTTCGCTCGAACTAGGGGTTTGACTGAACCCCTCTTTTGGGTTCATGTGAACCCCGTAGTTCAAACAAACCCTTTAAAACATGAAATTTTGTATGCGTGAGAATTTTATCAAATTTCCTTCCTCATAAAAATTGTACACCACTATTATGGGTTTACCCCACAATTTATGATACCATATAATGTTCTTATGAGGGATATTACAAAGACATTCCTAAAAGACAAGAAACATGGAGATGAGGAGTGGACATCCTATCCCAGTTTCACCTATCCCCAAGACCCTCCTAAACTAGGAAATTTCAAAATATCTCTTCGGTTGCATCCTAGGGCTACACTGATTAACAGTAATTGGGTTTGTAACTTTTCAAAATCATACAGACAATAGTTTCTTTATAGGTAGAAAATAGAAACTCCTTTCCATCATGCATGTTGTTGTCATTGCATATTTTTACATTGCTCTATTCTCATCAAAAAATTTACTTTTTAGGCTTTCGCAGCACCTGCAATGGGTTCTATTCTTCCAGGCATCAATAATTGCTTTAATATGTGGCACATTAGTTTTTTCATTTTTTAAGTTATCACAGGTTGAATGTACTGCTTTAATTCATATGAAATGGTCCAGATTCATCTGCACTAAGGCTTCTAGACATTAAGTTCACTTTAAACTGGAATTGCTTTAGGTGATATTTTTGTATTATGGATTAGGTGAATTTGTATATCAGTGAGCTTACTGTGGTTCTTTTTGTGTATGGATGCAGGGCCAAAAGAGTTCACAACCTTATGGAATGATCTCCAACAATGGCGGGTAAGTTTCATTTCATCAAGACTATTGCTATTTGTGCTCTATTAAGGCCATTTTGCTCTATTGTATATGGAAACTAATGTATTTTGAAAAAAAAATTGTGTTGTGACGGTTACATATGGGGCCTTATTATTTCATTTCCCTATCCCATTGATATTCTAGGCATTTTGGGCACAAGTCGTGACTGTGATACTTGAAGTACCGGAATTTAACATTTATTTCTTATTGGTATCGCTTCGAAATCATATTCTGGGTATTTCATTCGTTACTTTCAAATTTATTTGCATCTAAAGTTGCATCTGTATTCTAGGCAGGAGTGGGTTTGAGAGGAAGATTCATGCTTAAGGGGCACCAAAGCATGGCATGCTATATGCACATGCCATGCACTACTTGTTTTGGGTAGTGTATTTATATTATATGTAGAATGGAGTATAAAATTAAGGTTATAGTCATTGTACAAACACTTATAGTTCTATCCTTTCTAAATCTAAGACTGAACCTGTTGTTACATATTATATTATTATATCAGACTGGTCCCAATAAGAAACCATCATGACTATAATGCAAAAGGTGTAACCAACAAAGAGAGATCAAGCATGGTTTTGCCGACTTTTCCTATCTATCGTATAGGTTTAAGGGTGGGATATTATAAGTTTTCTTTAATTTTTAACTTTGAATATATTTTTTTAGAAGTTAAATTTTAAACCCTAATGAGGGTTTACGTGAAAACACAAGGTTGCACCTAAAAGAGTAGGGCGTGCTTCATGATAAAACATGATGTATGAATTTTTATAATTAGTATATTTATAATGTATAATAGTATTTTTATCTATACACAAAATATTTGACATGAATAACAAAATTACTTTTTTTTTTCTTCTATTTATAAACTAGTACATGTTATTTAGTTTATGAGTTTTTGCTGGGTTTTTTTCATTTTAAACCTAGGTAATTGAATTTCATTTTTGTTGTAGAAATTAATTTCCCTTGAGCTTCCTCACATTGCCACCTACTTGTGAGGGGGATTTGTTTCCAGCACAGCTGGAAGTTTGTTTTTGGGAATTGCTTTCCTAACTTGCTTCTGGCGTGCAGCTCAATCTGCAAAAGAATTAATTTTGGTAGGTGAATTTTTTTTTTTTTTTGCAACAGTCTGAAAAAAGGAATGCTTTTTTGGGTTCTGTGTGTAATTCAGAGAAGCTAGCAGCTATATTTTATTTTGTATGTGTTTGAGCAGTGATTGTTCCAGGTAGAGCTTTGTGTAACTCCTGATAGTTTTGTGTAGAGGAAGAACAGTGAGCTCCGATAAGCTCATGAAATTTGTTAGTTTGTATGAACAGCTCCAGATTGCTCTCAATATTTTATAGTTTTAGTTTATGAATCATTTTGTAATGTTATTTTTCTAGTTAATAGAAGAAGCAAATATTGCATGCCCAACTATGTGTCTCCAAATCTCTTTGTTTTTATTATTCCGCATTTTTATTTTTGGACATTTGATTGGAAAATTAATGTAGTAGAGAGAGAACTCAAACCCTCACAACATAAAAACAATTCTTTAACACAAAATAAACATTAAACTTTTTATTTTTTTTTGATGAATTTTCCAGATATCTATATTAAAAAAGATAAAATTACAAATTCACAAAAAAGGGGTGGGTGGTAAGAAAGCACACCCCGAAAGTCACATGGGCTCAGCCCATAATCACCAAAAAAAACAAAAGTCGCATGGGCCTAGCCCAGAAATAAAACAACTGAATGAAAACTAAGCAGCTAAAGCAGTGCCAGAAGATCCTGGGGGATCCTAGTCATCCAAATTTTTCCCCCATACATCAGCGGGGTTAGGAGTGACATCAGGAGGAGCACCCCAACCATCATCATTCTTTTCTTCTTCTTTATCTTTATCCTCGTGCCGAGGCGAGATTGCGAGAGCAAGCCGCGGAAAGCTTTTGCCAGTGGAGGTCCAACCAGAGCCAGTAGCAAGAGGAGCATCAGTCCATGATGGATTCAAGGGTTGCAACATGGCCCATTTAAACTCACAAACAATAGAAAAATATCATCAAAAATAGAAAAATAAATCTAATCATACAATCTTCAAACCTCTCTCCTACAATAACACACAAATAATGGATTGCAAACTTGCAATCAACAATTACCAATGGAAGAAAATAGTTGTAGCTTCACTTTCATGCCTTCAACCTGAAAAAAAAAATCAGGAAACCATTCTTGGAGAAGAGCCACACCATTCTTGATTCTCCCCACCAAATCCCTCTTCCTATATCCTTCAATTTCTCTTCTCAAAATCCTTTTCAAAAACCCCCCTACAATGAAAAGTGGTTTTTCTATTCTTAACTCTTGTTGTCGAGAAATTGATTTCTCATGTTTTATTTGGGTCTATTCAATATAGCACGACCCATGGGGTTTCTTCTCATTAAATCCCCTCAAAAATCATTAAAAATAATTAAATATGCATTCCCAATAGTCCTCTAAAGATGTGAAAAAAAACAATTTTTAAATTCTTCTCTTTTTGACTCTGAAAAAGCATAAATCAAAAAGCAGGCATAGGTGCCCACTTCCTCAGTCCCTAATTTTTAGGGATCATTAATTGGTGTTTTATTGCTCCAAATTCAAATCCCAACACCCAAAATTTCCTTTCAAATTTTTTTAATTTAAATATTTTAAAACTGTTTTTTCATTGCTTTTTCTGCTTTTTCAATTTTAAAGCATGTTCTCCATGATTTCTCTTCACCAATTTGACCCAATTTGAAATCAAGTCAAATTCCAAATTTTCCCACATCACAAAATATTTAATTTCATACCAAAATATGAATTTCAATAATCAAACATGAAATCCAACCCACCAAAATTTAAAAATTCAAAAATAAAACCTTCAGGTTGACACAGGATTGTACTGAGCCATGGATACTCCTGCATCAGACACCTATGGTAGAAATAAATATTTCATGATTTTTATTTAGAAAAATTTTTAGACCTTATGTCTATCTTGGATCCACCTCATTTCCTTGTCCATTGAAATATCTCTATACACCACTTTCAGCAAACTTACAACATTACCATGCTTCATCCTTCTACTACCCATCATGTAATTCAAAGCATCAAATATATTGTCCCACCAACATACTTCATCAAAACCAGAAATAACAATTAAAATTATACCTTTCCTTCATTAAAACAAATGTATTTGTTTGCCTCATTCGCTGTCCCACCTTTTCCACCTCCTTCAACTATGTTTCCTTCATGAAATTCCATTGTTTCAATGCCTTCTAAAAGGCATGATATTGCTGCAACTTTTTTTCCTTCATTGAAAACAGTGTTAGTACTATCATCAAAAGAATTAATTTCCATATTACTTGACAAAGAATCATGGTTACTAATCAAAACATTTTCACCTCCACCGTTCTCAAGCAAGGATTTATCATAAAACTCTTCATTAACCTTTTCACTCCCCTCTTGCAATCCAACTTTATAAAAAAGTATTTCTGCTGCAAAAAAATTATGTTTTCCCTCACTCTCTTTCTCATCAAAGGAAACAAATAAATCATTTTTTACCTTACCCTCTATTGCTACCTTCATTCCACTTTATATTTTTTCCTCAATCTGAGTCAACAATTCACCTTTCTCATCTTCTTCACAGATAGTATTATCAAAGCCAATATATTCATGATTCATACCATCTAAAATTTTGATTTCATCAATCAAACAAGACCTTGCATCACTGCAAACCTTACCCATTTCTTCTTTCAATGGCTTCAATTTGTGTTTCACTCCATCCTTCATCAACGTGTATGTGTTGGCATAACCATTGTGCATTGCCTTTCTATCAAATTGCCAAGGTCTTCCCAGAAGAATATGACAAGCATCCATTGGGAGAATATCACACAAAACTTCATCATAATAGCCTCCTATCTTAAATTTTCCCTCACATTGTTCGTTGATCAAAAGCTTCTTATCATCTTGTACCCATGCTATCCGATATGGATTTGGGTGCTTCTTCCTTTCTAGCTGCAATTTTCTTACCATTTCATCAGACAAAATATTTTATGTGCTTCCACTATCAATAATGGTATTGCATATCTTTCCTTCACACTTGCATCTTGTCCTAAACAAATTTCTCCTTTGAATGTATTTATCATCTTCATTTAACAGTGTTCTCCTTGCCATTAAAGTTTTACCATCTTCTGCTTCTTCAGAATGTGATGATCTTGCATCTTCTCTATTCACATTTGCTGCCCTATTCTGATTTTTAGTCCTTCTTCTTGGTCTTTCCTCTTCATGAGGACACTCATATGATTCGTTCCCCTCTTATCCGCACTTGAAACTTGAATTAATTTATAATTTCCTCTTCCAAATCCTCTACCCGATCTTCCTCTTCCTTTAAAACTTTGATCATGTGTCTAATTTGAACTCTCCTCTTTTTCTTCCTTGCTGACCTTAGTGTCTCCAATCTGATCCTCATACTGCTGCAAATTATTTTTCCCCTATCCTCTTTGCCTATTTTCAAACCTCCTATTCATTCTTTCTTCTATTTTTAATGTTATTTGATAAGCATCCTCCATTGTTACAACTCTAACAATTGTCATCTCTTCTTGAATACTTGATCTCAACCCATTTATGTATCTCCATTTATGTATCTTGCAACCTTCTCTTTAGTCACCTTAGAATGTCCAATTCTAATAAGAATTCTATGGAATTCTTCCGTATACTCTTTCACACTCTTGCTGCCCTATCTCAAACCTTGCATTTTCTTGAGCAAGTCCAATTCATAATCCACGGGAATAAATTGTCTTTTAAGTTTCTCCACCATTTCATCCCATCTTGTAATCTTCTCTTTTCATTTTCTTCCTCTTTCTAACTGAGTTTCTCTCCACTATATTGAAGCATGTCCCTTCAATTTTTTCTTGACAAACCGTACTCAATCTGGGTCTCCAACTTCCTCAAATTCAAAATAATCTTCCATATCGTTTATCCAGTCTATCAGTTCTTCTGGATTCAAACTCTCATTAAAGGTAGGAACATTAATACTTGGTTTTTTTCCCATTTTTGTTAAATCTTTCAGTAATGGTTCATTTGCAATTGCTGCAAATTCTTCTTTGTGTTCAGTATCCAAACTAGCATTCTCTATGCTTTCATCTTCTTCATCACTCCTTGGGTCTCTCATTCTTGCAAATCCTCTCCTTATCTCATTTTGAAAAGTTTCAACCTACCTTCTTAAAACTATAAAATCATCATTCTAGAGAAAATTATCTCATATTCCTCTTCCTCTACCTCTACCATGATGGGCTCCTCTCCCATCCATTTTTTTTTCAATACCCACAACACAGTGCTGGTGCAACTACCTCTCTTCGACAGTCTATTACACACTCAAGATCTTGTTGCTCTGATACCACTAATGTAGTAGAGAGAGAACTCAAATCCTCACAACATAAAAACAATTGTTTAACACAAAATAAACATTAAACTTTCATTCAAACACTATTGCAATATATGCAAAATTTGGTTTGCAACTTGCAACTAGTTTACAACTTTTTATTACAAAATGATCTCCAATGTTTACATCGGTCCATGATGGATTCAAGGGCTGCAACATGGCCCATTTAAACTCACAAACAATAGAAAAATATCATCAATAACAGCAAAATAAATCTTATCATACAATCTTCAAACCTCTCTCCTGCAATACACAAACAATGAATTGCAAACTTGCAATCAGCAATTACCAATGGAAGAAAACTACTATAGCTTCACTTTCATGCCTTCAACCTAAAAAAAAAATCAGGAAACCATTTCTAGAGAAGAGCCACACCCTTCTTGATTCTCCCCACCAAATCCCTCTTACTATATCCTTCAATTTCTCTTCTCAAAATCCTATTCAAAAACCCCCCTACAATGAAAAGTGGTTTCTCTATTCTTAAATCCTGTTGTCTTGAAATTGATTTCCCATGCTTTATTTGGTCCTATTCAATATATCACAAACCATCGGGATGATTCTCATTAAATCCTCTCAAAAATCATTAAAAATGATTAAATACTCATTCCTAGCAGCCCTCTAAAGATAGGAAAAAAAATAGTTTTAAAATTCTTCTTTTTGACTCCCGAAAAAGCAAAAATCAATAAACAGGCATGGGTGCCCACTTCCTCAGTCCCTACCTTTAGGGATCATTAATTGGTGTTTTGTTGCTCCAGATTCAAATCCCAACACCCAAAATGTCATTTCAAATATTTTTTAATTTAAATATTTTAAAACTGCTTTTTCATTATTTTTTCAGTTTAAAAGCATATTCTCCATAATTTCTCTTCACCAATTTGACCCAATTTGAAATCAAGTCCAAATTCAAATCTTCCACATCACAAAATATTTAAGTTCATACCAAAATATGAACAATAATCAAACATAAAATCCAACCCACCAGAATTCAAAAATTCAAAAATAAAACCTTCAGATTGACATAGGATTGTACTTAGTCATGGATGCTCTTGCATCAGAAATAGAGCAGCAGCTCTGTGCTTTGAATTTTTTCAAGTCTCTACATGATATCAAAACATTTCTGACTCCTAAAATTTTGATAATTTATACTTTCACAACATCATGTCAATTCCAAAAATGGAATGCTACAGAAATGAAGTTTTTGTTTTTAATTTACAATCTCTATAAAAGTCCATATAATAATAAACATTGGTTGTTCGATTCTTTCATTTATGATGTGCCTGTTGAAAGATTAACTAGTCATCCCACTACGAATATTGACTTACAACAATAATGTGAGGAACCTAAGGAGGTCTACTCCAGCACATCTATGGTGGATTCACTATCGGGTATTTCATTTTTAAAAGTTTGGTGGATGTTTGTGATTCCTATGTTGGTCTCTGACTTTTTCTTTCAAAAAATTCATAGGCAAATTAGGGATGCCTGGAGGCCCCATTGCTTTTTGCATAATATGAACCCTGAATATTCCAAAGCCATCAACTAGCGTAAACCCTTTTCGAAAGAGAGAATAACAGGCAGTTGACAAAAAGACGGTTAAAGAAGTTGAGAGCAGGTATTTAATATGTTACTCGTATTTGACTTGAGGTCTTTTGTAACAATCTTACATTGTAACTTTTATGCATGATTTCTGCTATCCTAATTATACCATACATGCTTTTCAAGGTGGTTTAAACAGCCTACTATGGAATTTCTTGTTTTTTGGTATGCAAACTGACAATACTCTTTTTATTCTCTCTACATTTTGGAAATACATAGAAATGTTAATCAGAAAGAGGCCAAAGAATGGTGTTCAAGAATTTGTTTCAGAGACCTTTCTCATGCGATTAGAGGCCACAATTATAGCTCAGGATCTATAATTTACCTAAGTTTCTCCTTTTTGCAATTTAAATGATAATGGAAGTTACATCACCTACTCTTATGTAATAGGAGATTGGCTAAGTTCAAGAGCTCCTCCTTTAAAAGTAAAAATTTTGCGAGTAGGTTGACCGTTGAGGTCATTTATACTGGTGTTCATACCATTTAAGCAGAAAGGGAATACCTATTTATTTCCTTGCCTCAAATATGCCTGAAATTCAAATGCAGTGAAGCTCATAAATCTACTACTTCAGGAGCATGTGCATTATGTGGAAAAATGTTTGGAGTATTTGCTTCAACCCATTATGTGATTTTCAAGGATGTCAAAACATTTTGTAGTCTAGCATATTCTATCAAATTTAAAATGAACTGATTCAGTGCTATTTTTGCAGTCAATCTTTGAGAAATTTGATAGAGATCGTAGTGGAAAGATTGACAGCAATGAACTTCGGGATGCTCTTCTCCAATTGGGATTTTCAATATCACGGCCAGTTATACAACGTCTTCTTGCAAATTATGACAAGACAGGCCAATGCGGTGGAATTGATTATGACAACTTTATCGAGTATGTTCTTTTACATTTCAAGTCCTCACTTTATTCTTTATAACAGCTTACCAACTAAACTAGTATTTTAATGATGAAAATGTTGAATACAAAAATATCCTATTTCTGAGTCAAAACTGGATCCTAGCCGCTATAGTTTTTAGCAAAAAGTTGGAAATTATTTTCTCATCTATTAGTCTCTCTATTTCGATCACAGGTCTATATGTTACTTCTCTAAGAAATTTTAATTTTTATGTTCTATGCAGGTGTGGCGTAATTGTGAAGGTAGACTTGATAAAAAATGCATTATATTCCAATTATATAAGGAGGCACCCAATTGTTTTACAAACCAAATGAAATTGAAGTCAGGGAAATTTTATATATTGTTAGATATTCTACTTTAGCTGTTTCTACACCTGGTTTGATGTCCATTTCAATATCTGATAAATATATACACTGTTTAACTACAGGGGCTTACTGAAAAGTTCATGGAGAAAGACAAAAGGTACACTGGCAAAGCCACTCTGACCTATGAAGATTTCATGCTCACAGTTTTACCCTTCATTGTTGCATAGGGAGATCTGTGCTGAAAGGGTCTTGTTGAAGTTACTGTTTTAACATGGATTAACTTTTATGCTTCATATTATTAGATACAATGTTAAAAAATCTACTTTCATGTTAAATTGGTGGTTAACTGTGGATTCACCATCCATTTCACTGCATACCCTTAATGAATGGAGTTCAATTTACCATTCAACACAAATCAATGTAAACTAATTAATTGAATAAACTGAGTTCATTTGAATTTTTTAATTAAATGTCAAAATATAGAAAGTAAATGTAACTAAGAATGCACTTAGTTCAATGGTTAAAGAGGAGAATAATTTTGTTGATGTAATAATTATTTAGCCTCCCTTTTAAGATTAGTAAATGTGTTATGTTCCATGGTGTTTTTGGGGTGGCAATACGAAATGTAGGGATGTATTTTTGGGATGGTGGAGAATGGTAGGCCCTTCTTTTGGGGTTACAAGGATATAAGAATAAAAAAGGAAAATATAAAAAGTTAAAAATAAATATCTGAATGATATGATATTCATTATATTAAATATAATTTAAATACTAGAGTTGGATTTATAATTTACATGTTGATAAATAAATCAAAAAATAAATTTTGAATGTTTAATTGTTTGTATTTTCATTATCAATATGTATACACAATAAAATGAATTTAAGATCAATATTACTCCATGTCCTCATGTGGCTTCTTAAATGTGTTTTTTTGCTTAAATTTAAACAATCAAAGTGTTCCCATGCAAAAAGAATATTATGGTAAAAGAATAATTTGAAAATTTTCCTTATTTTAATTGAGTACCTACTATCTAGGAATCAAAAATAAGTTGTGGAAAAAAGGGGCTGGAAATAAGCAACAACTTTATATTGTCAAAATTTGCCACATAGCTCCACAAATTTCTTTCCCTTTTTTCTACTATTTGTTTCTATTTTTTTGTACAATTTTTAACTACACAAATTATTTTGTAATACCATAAATATTCATGGGCTCATCAACTCCACAAATAATTTTTAAATGAGTAGTAGTTTATATCCAAAATAAGGCCATATTGTTGGGAAGTTCTTGCCAAATGTTGACAAGATAGTTTTGATCTTTGATATGTAGACAGATTGAGAGCAAAATTGGTATGATTGAAATGGGGTTGGCATGGAACCATTGACCATTTTCTAAATTGTTATCTATTTTTCTATTATCTTTTCCATTGGCACCCCAACTAGTGGTTATAAACATAGTGGGGGCATTGTGTAGGCTATTGCACAAGAAGGTACACCAAACAAGGTTTTTCCCTTGCTCCCATTGCTACTATCTCTACTTATTTTGTTGTTGGAAATGGAGCTCCACATCTTGATCCATTACTGCGGATAGTAAAAATTGATTGGTTCAGAAAATTACTTGCATTTCAAATATGTGACTCTATTATGAAAGTTTGAGTGCATGGAAAAAATTTTGTCATTAAGCAACCTAATATTATATAAAATATCTAATTTTAAAATATTGAATACCATCATCATTTTCCACTACACATTAACATGATATCACTTATATGCCGTAAGAATCGATTGGTTCTAGAAATTATTTGCATTTCAAATATGTGACTCTATTAAAGGTTTGAGTGCATGGCAAAATTTTATCATTAAGAATCTAATATTATATAAAATAATCTAATTTTAAAATATTGAATATCTTCATCGACTGCCACTACACATTAACATGATATCACTTATATGTCCACTATTCCCAAAAAAAAAAAAAAATCTTGTGGTGTGACATTATTTGAAAGCATAGAATGTTTTCATTAATGTTTGAAATCAAATGAAAGTGAAATCAAGTTAAATTAACTAAAATCTTTTAATATCCCAAATCCCTCTACTTTCAGTAAAACAAAATATAACTGGTGTAGACATAGATTGTTGCAAATCATTTTTATTGTCTTGATCATGGTTAAAATATTAGATAGCTTGCTCACCTCCCAATATATGTTTAATCACATCATGATCTAACCTTTATTCTTGCATATATACATCTAACCATCAATATTTATCTATATTAGTCTCCACCCCATTTATCTCTTTTTATTTCTATCTCTTTAATTCTCTCACCCTATCTCTCTCTTTATATATATCTTCTCTCTCCCCTTCTATCTTCATGCATCTTTTTTCTTTCTTTCTTTTATTTATATATCATTGTCTCTTTCCCTATCACTTTATTTTATTTTTTGCTAATGTGAAGTGATTGTGTAAATAAAAACACTTCAAATAGTTATTTTTCAATATTTTAATCTATTAATATTTTTTCATGTTAAAAAATCCTCAAATAATTAATAATATATTTTTATAATATTTTAATCTATTAAATTTTCATCAAGTGACTCACTTGAAAGGTAAAACATTTACAATAAAACTCATTTGAAATACTCGAAAAATTAGAACAAATACATATACAATTAAAATATATCTACTAGTTTAGAATAACTATTCTTATTTAGCTTAGAACTATTTAAGAATTGCTTTATTTATTAAGAAATTTTATTTTATAGCTTTATTTATTTATTTTTAAGTTTTCATTAAAATTTACACCACCATGGTCCCCCTCCCCCCCCCCCTCAAGCCTGGATGGCTGAAGCTCAATTTTGACGGCTCAACCAAACCTAACCCAAGTTAGCTAGGTGGGAGTTGAGTTATCTGTGACCACAAGGGGAAATTAATTTTGGTCTATGCGGTTAACTTGGGGGTTGAATCTTCTAGTTTTTCCAAGGTGGAAGTGGTTTTCCATGGCGTTCAAATTACCACACAATCCAAAATCTCTAATTTGGTTATCAAAGGCGACTCTCGAAACACAATCCTTATGCTAACTGGGAAAGCCTCTCCTTGCTGGACTCTTTAGGACCCCATGGCCTTGGCTCAAAATCTCATGATTTCCTTTAGGAATTGTAGTGTGAATCATGTGTATAGGAGTAGCAATAAATTTTTCAATACCTTAGCAAATTTTGGAGCTTTTATTCCAAATTTAGTAAAATGGGATAATATCCTCCATATCCCAAGTTAGGTCTTGAATTAATTCAATATGATGTTAAAGTATTGTCTAAATGAGATTGAACTGGATACAATGTCAGCTCTTATTGATAGTTTCCACACTCTTCAATTATGGTAGCTTAAGCTCATTAATCAATCTATGCATATTTACATTTCTTAGCGCCTCTAGTTTTTATATAGTCATTTCTGTTGTTGGTGTTTCCTCGCTCTAAAACTTGTGGTTTTAGCAATGGGGGGGGATTTAGGTCAGGATGAACCTACCAACTGTGATGGATGGAAGCAAGACAAGGAGGTTTGGTCCATTCTGGAATGTGGTAAGTTGGCTTTGTATGTGGAGGGAATGTAGGGAAATAACCCCAATATTTCTTTGGAGTTCACCAATTATTGGGTGGACGACACTATTATTGTTGGAGGGGTTTCTTTCATGGTGACTCCTGCGCTTATTGTAGAGCTTACGGGACTATCCTTGGAAGGGATTTGCATTCCTCATAAATTGAAAAGTCACTACTAGGAAGACATGAAACGATTCTTGAAAGAGGGCGAGAGGGTGAATAGGTTGCAAAATGGCTTTATCTGTGCAGACCTTCTAGCATCTAGAGCACCATTGCTAAAATTATTATGAGGTATGTCACTCTCAAAGGGAATTTCCACCACTTCCATGCCCATCTTTTCCCTATGCTTAATCATCTTAGGTATCATGTCAAGATGAATTTCCCCTTTTGGCTCCTATCTTCGCTTAAGTAATTTGTTAGAAGTGTTTAGGCTAAGTGCAAGAATTTGACCATACACTAGGGCCTTATCTTTCATTTATGCAAGTTTCATTGTGTTGCTTCCCTCCCCTTCCTCTGTGAGTAAGAACTCTTTGACTATACATGGCCTCACAATCCCCCTGTGGACCCAGGCCTTCTGGTACTATTGATCAAACTCCTCCTGTCATTCACCACAGCACTCAAGCTTGGGATAAACCCCCTATAAATGATAAACCCCCTCATCCCCATAAAATGCACCCCTTTATCAAAACCCATGCCTATCTCTACTTTTGGGTCAAGGGAGTCCAACAACTCAAATGATGATGAGTCATGGAATCCTACTTCAGCTAAAGTTCTCTTGTGCACTCTTCGGCTTATGAACATATCTCGAATGTTCCCAACACCCCTCCCATTTCTAACCCTACCCAAAGTCTCCAAACTTGTGAATCAATCTTGAGGAAACCAAAATCGAACCTAGGTTGATTTGTATCCCTATTGACCACCTTGGCAAAAAAATTAATGAAACCTTAGAGACTATTAACATCCAGAAGGATATTATGAAGTGGCTCTTGGGCCAACTGGTCACAGCTAAAGAAATAATTAAAATTCTAGAGGGAAATTTTTTGGAGTATTAGGTCCTGTGGCCAAGGGAAGTGGAGAACAAGGAGCATTGGGACAAGATTGCTTCTTTAGCTAAGTCTTTCGAGAGGTGGGAGAAGGAGTTGCATGATTTATAGGCCATTATTGGAAATGAGGATGAAAAGAAGAATTTACTGACTAAGATTGATGCCATCCATCATAACTAGGAGAAGACTATGCAATGCCTCAGAGTCATCACTGATTACTGTAAAGAAATTATCAAGGACATTGCCCTCACTCTTCAAGTTTATCAAGATGAATTAAGGAAGTGGTAGGGGAAGCGGGTTGCAAATAATGTGGATGATGGTAATGTGTTGAAGAAGAAGGGTAAAAAGGTGGACACCTTAGCTCATGATGACACGATGAACACCCAGGCCATTCAACAAGGGCTTGTGACTTTCGAAAAGAAGCTCCAATTCCTGTCCCAGGAATGGAATGCGATTACTGGTCTCAAGTTGTTGGGAGACCTATAGGTTCCCTGTGGTTTTGTGCTAGTCCCGGCTATGTGGCTTTTTTTGGTTGCTTTATTACTAGTCGAACTATTTAAGCTTTAGTTTTTATTTACTCGTTTGGATTTCTCACTTCTCATGAGTTCCTCATCTTCCTCTATGGCTATTTTGTAATGGGTACTAGCTCTTCTAGTTTTAATCTAATCAAAACATTTACACCACCACCATATAATAAATCTATTTATTCTTTTATCTCTTTTCTTTGTTTCTTTTTAACTGTACCATATTCTATATAATCATAATTATAAAGATAAAATAATTTTGAACATGTTTTTAAATTGACCAATAAAAAGTAAATGACGCTAATTCTAACCCTAATTTTTACCCTAAACCTAATTCTAACTCTTAACACAATTATAATGCTCTTAAAATGATAATATTTAGAATTAGAATTATAATTTAATTAATAATTAAAAATTAAGATTATAATCAATTATTTAAATTATAATAATCTTATTTAATAAATATTTAATTAAGTGGGCGATTGGGTGGGTGGTTCTCCACACTAGGACCAGCGATTAACCTCAGTTAAGGGAGGTATGATATATCCTGGGAGATATTGGCAGTGCCACCTCATGATGTTTGGGGTGTAGAATACTTTGGCAGACACATGGATGCTACGATGGCTCTGATGCTCAGTGATATCTCATCATCATTATTAGGAAGTCAGGCTATATACGAAGCACCCATTTTGGAAAGTCAATATGTCATTTCGTCCCTGCTTTGGTTTAATGAGCGTTTATTTCCTTAAGTGATTTGGGCTCTCTACATCAATTCTAGGATGGAAACATGCACGAAAATCATGTGGAGCATTGAATACAAGTATTGGTCGTGGCACTTGGCAAGCTAAATATTCATCATCGACGGTAGGGATTTCATTCCATTCATAGATTTTTGGTTGATCAGCTTAGTTGGTGTGCATTGGCTCTGCAAAGAGATATGGAGGATTGATCCAAGTTCATTGTGCATATGTCCTTGAGAC
>CM021101.1:711408938-711443110 GCA_007115665.2 Sequoiadendron giganteum | reverse complement strand
ACACTCCAATGAAGATAAGGATTAAATGTTTTGATGTGGGTGAGGTGGTAAGTTAGTGTCAGCTTTGCTGTGGGTGGGGCGGTAAGTTGGTGTCAGCTTGTAGAACCGACCAGATTTGGACCCCTAAAAAAATGAGGGTCCACTTAGATATGTCGAGGGAATCTATGATGTAATGTGATTCATGTTGTCTGCTTAGAGGGAGTTTCCTGTATACAGTGTCTAACATAAGCTCCTTCAATGGGACCACGGGCTTAGATATCTCTTGTCATGTTGTCAACAAAAGTTGGATATTAAACTTAAGTGGGGTATCTATGTAGCACAGAACTGAAGTGTACATCCATGGCAAAATAAGTGCAGTTTATATATATATATATATAGAAACAAACAGAGTATATATGTTAGTTTAGAAAAATAATATAAGTGTATTCTTAGAAAATAATAATGAATGGAATGGAATCAATCTTAAAATAATGGATGGAATGGAATGAGTCCATCATGTAGTTCCAAACCAAACAGGTACAGAAAATAATCTTGGCTTTAAAAAATTAAAAATCAATGACATTATAATGGTATAATAATATGATAATAAGAGAAATTGAGTTGTAAGGATTAAAGAACTCATAGGTAAAGGAGGGTGTCTATCATCATGATGACCTTAACTTCTATTAAGGAGGTTATTTATATATTAATTAGCTCTCATGTAATTAGAACATTTTATTCTTTTTCATGCAGATGATTAGCAATAGCAATTGCAACTTGATTATCAACTTGATTATCATTAGTTTGAACATTCATGTCATGAGGTGATTAAGGTGAAATAGTCAATTTGAACCAAGGAAATTTGTTCTACCCCCAAGGTAGATCCCAAATGTGTTAGAATATACTACCATGAGGAGGCCAACTAATTTGAGTTGTGTGGGGAGGAGACCAACTTGCACATTGCCCAATCAATAGACGAGAGGGCCACCCTCATTGAAGCTCTAAGAATAACACTAGGAGGAGCTAAAATGGCCATGCCTTTAGTCCTATCAAGGTGATCAATTATATGGTGGCAACTTCAAGGGCACATCTGTCATGATATAGGGAGCATTACCCCAATGATCCAATAGTCTATAAGTGTGCCAACTCCAGAGCCACTTTATTGTCTTAAGCTTGAATCTACATCAACACATTTAAAATCACCAAATACTTGGTGTGAAGAAAATAATATTACCATCAAGATGAAAACCAAGAGAACCAAGAGCATGCACACCAAATATCCAAGAGGAGACATGAGATTTTGTGACGAGGAAAAAGCAAAGAAAAACCCCCAATATTATGAAGATGGCATAAAGCCTAAGAAGATTACAAATAGAATGAGAGAGAGAGAGAGCATATAATGCTTCATATGAAGAATGAGAGAAGCGACTCAAATAAATAGAGGTGAAAAAGAAGTTGCATAAGTAACTCTCATGTCTATGCATGCCAAATTTCATCCTATGTGTGTGCAAAGTGTTAAAATCCTCATAAGGAGGAGGCTACTACAATGAAATAACTTGCACAAGAAGAATATAATATGAAATATGCTGAAAATACTTGATAATAATATGCCACTTCGAGGGGGCAACCTCCTAATCCACTTCGAGGGGGATACCTCCAATAGTCTTCAATAAGAACTCAATACTCAACATGATGAAGAAATAAGACTCACAACCTCTTATATATACCTATTTATGCCTAGGATATCACCCAGGTTGACCTAGATAGCCCTATATAAGTCTTAGGCTGACCTAAACAACTAAATAACAATATACTAATGATAATATCACTTAATTAAGAGTTAAGATAGCCACAAGCCGACTATTCATAACCATATATGCTATGGAAGTAAGGGAATAACATGCCCCCCACCTTTACAAAAGTGTTGTCCTCAACATTGAAAAATTGTGGTAGTTTCTTCATATAATATTCATCATCCCATGTGGGTGATCCCACAATAGTGGTTTGCAATTTTTGGCCAAACTAGACACTGCAATTATTATTCTTAACTAAATCTTCATATTTGAGCACCTATACAGGCTAAACCGTGAGGAATTTGAAGATGATGAAAACTAGAGTCTCATCACATTTTGTCTGTAGATTCTAAAAATATTTTTTTCAAAATTTTTGGAATCAGATTGCATTTTTTTTTCCATCTCCCACGAAAAATGGTTTTTTTTCAAAAAAAATATTTTTAAAAAGTGGCGCTCACCGTATACAACATAATTTTTTTTGTATAAAGGATGAAATTCTAATTTTTTTAAATTTAGATTTTTAACTTTGATATCTAGCACTTGCATTTGGTCTCGTAGTTTTTTATTGAATATTTTCTCCTTAATCAAGTTTTGAAGTCAAACCAATTGCAATTCAGACATAGGCGGACTGTATACAACATAACTTTTTCTGTATGTATTGAAATTCAGTTTTTTTTTTTAATGGATCAAGGAAATCAATACCTAGCCTCAACGTATTTTTAAAAAATTTATTTTGATAATTTGCTATTTTTCCACATGTGCAAAACAAAGAGCTTGACTTTTGGTGAAAAACCTATGTTTAATAAAACTAAAAAAACACATACATAATAAAACCAAAACATATTAAAATTTAATTCGTTGGATAGCTCGTTCTAAGGACTACCATCTTCCAGTTGGGTTTGTAAAGTCTCCTCCATTTTCATCCTCAACCCAAGCTTCGAAGGGCAGAAATCTGCTAAAATTTGGTGAAAGAGGGGGAGAAGGGCAAAAAAGGGGGGTTCGCTCCGCTCGAAAGGGTGAAGGGGGGTTCATTTGAAGTGGGGTTTACTCAAACCCCCCTTTTTTTTGAATTCACCATAAGGGAACGTGGCTTCATAGGGTTCGAGCGAACCCACCATGCAAAAGGGGGTTCGCTCGAACTAGGGGTTTGACTGAACCCCTCTTTTGGGTTCATGTGAACCCCGTAGTTCAAACAAACCCTTTAAAACATGAAATTTTGTATGCGTGAGAATTTTATCAAATTTCCTTCCTCATAAAAATTGTACACCACTATTATGGGTTTACCCCACAATTTATGATACCATATAATGTTCTTATGAGGGATATTACAAAGACATTCCTAAAAGACAAGAAACATGGAGATGAGGAGTGGACATCCTATCCCAGTTTCACCTATCCCCAAGACCCTCCTAAACTAGGAAATTTCAAAATATCTCTTCGGTTGCATCCTAGGGCTACACTGATTAACAGTAATTGGGTTTGTAACTTTTCAAAATCATACAGACAATAGTTTCTTTATAGGTAGAAAATAGAAACTCCTTTCCATCATGCATGTTGTTGTCATTGCATATTTTTACATTGCTCTATTCTCATCAAAAAATTTACTTTTTAGGCTTTCGCAGCACCTGCAATGGGTTCTATTCTTCCAGGCATCAATAATTGCTTTAATATGTGGCACATTAGTTTTTTCATTTTTTAAGTTATCACAGGTTGAATGTACTGCTTTAATTCATATGAAATGGTCCAGATTCATCTGCACTAAGGCTTCTAGACATTAAGTTCACTTTAAACTGGAATTGCTTTAGGTGATATTTTTGTATTATGGATTAGGTGAATTTGTATATCAGTGAGCTTACTGTGGTTCTTTTTGTGTATGGATGCAGGGCCAAAAGAGTTCACAACCTTATGGAATGATCTCCAACAATGGCGGGTAAGTTTCATTTCATCAAGACTATTGCTATTTGTGCTCTATTAAGGCCATTTTGCTCTATTGTATATGGAAACTAATGTATTTTGAAAAAAAAATTGTGTTGTGACGGTTACATATGGGGCCTTATTATTTCATTTCCCTATCCCATTGATATTCTAGGCATTTTGGGCACAAGTCGTGACTGTGATACTTGAAGTACCGGAATTTAACATTTATTTCTTATTGGTATCGCTTCGAAATCATATTCTGGGTATTTCATTCGTTACTTTCAAATTTATTTGCATCTAAAGTTGCATCTGTATTCTAGGCAGGAGTGGGTTTGAGAGGAAGATTCATGCTTAAGGGGCACCAAAGCATGGCATGCTATATGCACATGCCATGCACTACTTGTTTTGGGTAGTGTATTTATATTATATGTAGAATGGAGTATAAAATTAAGGTTATAGTCATTGTACAAACACTTATAGTTCTATCCTTTCTAAATCTAAGACTGAACCTGTTGTTACATATTATATTATTATATCAGACTGGTCCCAATAAGAAACCATCATGACTATAATGCAAAAGGTGTAACCAACAAAGAGAGATCAAGCATGGTTTTGCCGACTTTTCCTATCTATCGTATAGGTTTAAGGGTGGGATATTATAAGTTTTCTTTAATTTTTAACTTTGAATATATTTTTTTAGAAGTTAAATTTTAAACCCTAATGAGGGTTTACGTGAAAACACAAGGTTGCACCTAAAAGAGTAGGGCGTGCTTCATGATAAAACATGATGTATGAATTTTTATAATTAGTATATTTATAATGTATAATAGTATTTTTATCTATACACAAAATATTTGACATGAATAACAAAATTACTTTTTTTTTTCTTCTATTTATAAACTAGTACATGTTATTTAGTTTATGAGTTTTTGCTGGGTTTTTTTCATTTTAAACCTAGGTAATTGAATTTCATTTTTGTTGTAGAAATTAATTTCCCTTGAGCTTCCTCACATTGCCACCTACTTGTGAGGGGGATTTGTTTCCAGCACAGCTGGAAGTTTGTTTTTGGGAATTGCTTTCCTAACTTGCTTCTGGCGTGCAGCTCAATCTGCAAAAGAATTAATTTTGGTAGGTGAATTTTTTTTTTTTTTTGCAACAGTCTGAAAAAAGGAATGCTTTTTTGGGTTCTGTGTGTAATTCAGAGAAGCTAGCAGCTATATTTTATTTTGTATGTGTTTGAGCAGTGATTGTTCCAGGTAGAGCTTTGTGTAACTCCTGATAGTTTTGTGTAGAGGAAGAACAGTGAGCTCCGATAAGCTCATGAAATTTGTTAGTTTGTATGAACAGCTCCAGATTGCTCTCAATATTTTATAGTTTTAGTTTATGAATCATTTTGTAATGTTATTTTTCTAGTTAATAGAAGAAGCAAATATTGCATGCCCAACTATGTGTCTCCAAATCTCTTTGTTTTTATTATTCCGCATTTTTATTTTTGGACATTTGATTGGAAAATTAATGTAGTAGAGAGAGAACTCAAACCCTCACAACATAAAAACAATTCTTTAACACAAAATAAACATTAAACTTTTTATTTTTTTTTGATGAATTTTCCAGATATCTATATTAAAAAAGATAAAATTACAAATTCACAAAAAAGGGGTGGGTGGTAAGAAAGCACACCCCGAAAGTCACATGGGCTCAGCCCATAATCACCAAAAAAAACAAAAGTCGCATGGGCCTAGCCCAGAAATAAAACAACTGAATGAAAACTAAGCAGCTAAAGCAGTGCCAGAAGATCCTGGGGGATCCTAGTCATCCAAATTTTTCCCCCATACATCAGCGGGGTTAGGAGTGACATCAGGAGGAGCACCCCAACCATCATCATTCTTTTCTTCTTCTTTATCTTTATCCTCGTGCCGAGGCGAGATTGCGAGAGCAAGCCGCGGAAAGCTTTTGCCAGTGGAGGTCCAACCAGAGCCAGTAGCAAGAGGAGCATCAGTCCATGATGGATTCAAGGGTTGCAACATGGCCCATTTAAACTCACAAACAATAGAAAAATATCATCAAAAATAGAAAAATAAATCTAATCATACAATCTTCAAACCTCTCTCCTACAATAACACACAAATAATGGATTGCAAACTTGCAATCAACAATTACCAATGGAAGAAAATAGTTGTAGCTTCACTTTCATGCCTTCAACCTGAAAAAAAAAATCAGGAAACCATTCTTGGAGAAGAGCCACACCATTCTTGATTCTCCCCACCAAATCCCTCTTCCTATATCCTTCAATTTCTCTTCTCAAAATCCTTTTCAAAAACCCCCCTACAATGAAAAGTGGTTTTTCTATTCTTAACTCTTGTTGTCGAGAAATTGATTTCTCATGTTTTATTTGGGTCTATTCAATATAGCACGACCCATGGGGTTTCTTCTCATTAAATCCCCTCAAAAATCATTAAAAATAATTAAATATGCATTCCCAATAGTCCTCTAAAGATGTGAAAAAAAACAATTTTTAAATTCTTCTCTTTTTGACTCTGAAAAAGCATAAATCAAAAAGCAGGCATAGGTGCCCACTTCCTCAGTCCCTAATTTTTAGGGATCATTAATTGGTGTTTTATTGCTCCAAATTCAAATCCCAACACCCAAAATTTCCTTTCAAATTTTTTTAATTTAAATATTTTAAAACTGTTTTTTCATTGCTTTTTCTGCTTTTTCAATTTTAAAGCATGTTCTCCATGATTTCTCTTCACCAATTTGACCCAATTTGAAATCAAGTCAAATTCCAAATTTTCCCACATCACAAAATATTTAATTTCATACCAAAATATGAATTTCAATAATCAAACATGAAATCCAACCCACCAAAATTTAAAAATTCAAAAATAAAACCTTCAGGTTGACACAGGATTGTACTGAGCCATGGATACTCCTGCATCAGACACCTATGGTAGAAATAAATATTTCATGATTTTTATTTAGAAAAATTTTTAGACCTTATGTCTATCTTGGATCCACCTCATTTCCTTGTCCATTGAAATATCTCTATACACCACTTTCAGCAAACTTACAACATTACCATGCTTCATCCTTCTACTACCCATCATGTAATTCAAAGCATCAAATATATTGTCCCACCAACATACTTCATCAAAACCAGAAATAACAATTAAAATTATACCTTTCCTTCATTAAAACAAATGTATTTGTTTGCCTCATTCGCTGTCCCACCTTTTCCACCTCCTTCAACTATGTTTCCTTCATGAAATTCCATTGTTTCAATGCCTTCTAAAAGGCATGATATTGCTGCAACTTTTTTTCCTTCATTGAAAACAGTGTTAGTACTATCATCAAAAGAATTAATTTCCATATTACTTGACAAAGAATCATGGTTACTAATCAAAACATTTTCACCTCCACCGTTCTCAAGCAAGGATTTATCATAAAACTCTTCATTAACCTTTTCACTCCCCTCTTGCAATCCAACTTTATAAAAAAGTATTTCTGCTGCAAAAAAATTATGTTTTCCCTCACTCTCTTTCTCATCAAAGGAAACAAATAAATCATTTTTTACCTTACCCTCTATTGCTACCTTCATTCCACTTTATATTTTTTCCTCAATCTGAGTCAACAATTCACCTTTCTCATCTTCTTCACAGATAGTATTATCAAAGCCAATATATTCATGATTCATACCATCTAAAATTTTGATTTCATCAATCAAACAAGACCTTGCATCACTGCAAACCTTACCCATTTCTTCTTTCAATGGCTTCAATTTGTGTTTCACTCCATCCTTCATCAACGTGTATGTGTTGGCATAACCATTGTGCATTGCCTTTCTATCAAATTGCCAAGGTCTTCCCAGAAGAATATGACAAGCATCCATTGGGAGAATATCACACAAAACTTCATCATAATAGCCTCCTATCTTAAATTTTCCCTCACATTGTTCGTTGATCAAAAGCTTCTTATCATCTTGTACCCATGCTATCCGATATGGATTTGGGTGCTTCTTCCTTTCTAGCTGCAATTTTCTTACCATTTCATCAGACAAAATATTTTATGTGCTTCCACTATCAATAATGGTATTGCATATCTTTCCTTCACACTTGCATCTTGTCCTAAACAAATTTCTCCTTTGAATGTATTTATCATCTTCATTTAACAGTGTTCTCCTTGCCATTAAAGTTTTACCATCTTCTGCTTCTTCAGAATGTGATGATCTTGCATCTTCTCTATTCACATTTGCTGCCCTATTCTGATTTTTAGTCCTTCTTCTTGGTCTTTCCTCTTCATGAGGACACTCATATGATTCGTTCCCCTCTTATCCGCACTTGAAACTTGAATTAATTTATAATTTCCTCTTCCAAATCCTCTACCCGATCTTCCTCTTCCTTTAAAACTTTGATCATGTGTCTAATTTGAACTCTCCTCTTTTTCTTCCTTGCTGACCTTAGTGTCTCCAATCTGATCCTCATACTGCTGCAAATTATTTTTCCCCTATCCTCTTTGCCTATTTTCAAACCTCCTATTCATTCTTTCTTCTATTTTTAATGTTATTTGATAAGCATCCTCCATTGTTACAACTCTAACAATTGTCATCTCTTCTTGAATACTTGATCTCAACCCATTTATGTATCTCCATTTATGTATCTTGCAACCTTCTCTTTAGTCACCTTAGAATGTCCAATTCTAATAAGAATTCTATGGAATTCTTCCGTATACTCTTTCACACTCTTGCTGCCCTATCTCAAACCTTGCATTTTCTTGAGCAAGTCCAATTCATAATCCACGGGAATAAATTGTCTTTTAAGTTTCTCCACCATTTCATCCCATCTTGTAATCTTCTCTTTTCATTTTCTTCCTCTTTCTAACTGAGTTTCTCTCCACTATATTGAAGCATGTCCCTTCAATTTTTTCTTGACAAACCGTACTCAATCTGGGTCTCCAACTTCCTCAAATTCAAAATAATCTTCCATATCGTTTATCCAGTCTATCAGTTCTTCTGGATTCAAACTCTCATTAAAGGTAGGAACATTAATACTTGGTTTTTTTCCCATTTTTGTTAAATCTTTCAGTAATGGTTCATTTGCAATTGCTGCAAATTCTTCTTTGTGTTCAGTATCCAAACTAGCATTCTCTATGCTTTCATCTTCTTCATCACTCCTTGGGTCTCTCATTCTTGCAAATCCTCTCCTTATCTCATTTTGAAAAGTTTCAACCTACCTTCTTAAAACTATAAAATCATCATTCTAGAGAAAATTATCTCATATTCCTCTTCCTCTACCTCTACCATGATGGGCTCCTCTCCCATCCATTTTTTTTTCAATACCCACAACACAGTGCTGGTGCAACTACCTCTCTTCGACAGTCTATTACACACTCAAGATCTTGTTGCTCTGATACCACTAATGTAGTAGAGAGAGAACTCAAATCCTCACAACATAAAAACAATTGTTTAACACAAAATAAACATTAAACTTTCATTCAAACACTATTGCAATATATGCAAAATTTGGTTTGCAACTTGCAACTAGTTTACAACTTTTTATTACAAAATGATCTCCAATGTTTACATCGGTCCATGATGGATTCAAGGGCTGCAACATGGCCCATTTAAACTCACAAACAATAGAAAAATATCATCAATAACAGCAAAATAAATCTTATCATACAATCTTCAAACCTCTCTCCTGCAATACACAAACAATGAATTGCAAACTTGCAATCAGCAATTACCAATGGAAGAAAACTACTATAGCTTCACTTTCATGCCTTCAACCTAAAAAAAAAATCAGGAAACCATTTCTAGAGAAGAGCCACACCCTTCTTGATTCTCCCCACCAAATCCCTCTTACTATATCCTTCAATTTCTCTTCTCAAAATCCTATTCAAAAACCCCCCTACAATGAAAAGTGGTTTCTCTATTCTTAAATCCTGTTGTCTTGAAATTGATTTCCCATGCTTTATTTGGTCCTATTCAATATATCACAAACCATCGGGATGATTCTCATTAAATCCTCTCAAAAATCATTAAAAATGATTAAATACTCATTCCTAGCAGCCCTCTAAAGATAGGAAAAAAAATAGTTTTAAAATTCTTCTTTTTGACTCCCGAAAAAGCAAAAATCAATAAACAGGCATGGGTGCCCACTTCCTCAGTCCCTACCTTTAGGGATCATTAATTGGTGTTTTGTTGCTCCAGATTCAAATCCCAACACCCAAAATGTCATTTCAAATATTTTTTAATTTAAATATTTTAAAACTGCTTTTTCATTATTTTTTCAGTTTAAAAGCATATTCTCCATAATTTCTCTTCACCAATTTGACCCAATTTGAAATCAAGTCCAAATTCAAATCTTCCACATCACAAAATATTTAAGTTCATACCAAAATATGAACAATAATCAAACATAAAATCCAACCCACCAGAATTCAAAAATTCAAAAATAAAACCTTCAGATTGACATAGGATTGTACTTAGTCATGGATGCTCTTGCATCAGAAATAGAGCAGCAGCTCTGTGCTTTGAATTTTTTCAAGTCTCTACATGATATCAAAACATTTCTGACTCCTAAAATTTTGATAATTTATACTTTCACAACATCATGTCAATTCCAAAAATGGAATGCTACAGAAATGAAGTTTTTGTTTTTAATTTACAATCTCTATAAAAGTCCATATAATAATAAACATTGGTTGTTCGATTCTTTCATTTATGATGTGCCTGTTGAAAGATTAACTAGTCATCCCACTACGAATATTGACTTACAACAATAATGTGAGGAACCTAAGGAGGTCTACTCCAGCACATCTATGGTGGATTCACTATCGGG
Organism: Sequoiadendron giganteum; assembly: GCA_007115665.2. Taxonomy (NCBI): domain Eukaryota; kingdom Viridiplantae; phylum Streptophyta; class Pinopsida; order Cupressales; family Cupressaceae; genus Sequoiadendron; species Sequoiadendron giganteum. The sequence goes on along the minus strand of CM021101.1, from coordinate 711,432,582 downwards.
TATTTCATTTTTAAAAGTTTGGTGGATGTTTGTGATTCCTATGTTGGTCTCTGACTTTTTCTTTCAAAAAATTCATAGGCAAATTAGGGATGCCTGGAGGCCCCATTGCTTTTTGCATAATATGAACCCTGAATATTCCAAAGCCATCAACTAGCGTAAACCCTTTTCGAAAGAGAGAATAACAGGCAGTTGACAAAAAGACGGTTAAAGAAGTTGAGAGCAGGTATTTAATATGTTACTCGTATTTGACTTGAGGTCTTTTGTAACAATCTTACATTGTAACTTTTATGCATGATTTCTGCTATCCTAATTATACCATACATGCTTTTCAAGGTGGTTTAAACAGCCTACTATGGAATTTCTTGTTTTTTGGTATGCAAACTGACAATACTCTTTTTATTCTCTCTACATTTTGGAAATACATAGAAATGTTAATCAGAAAGAGGCCAAAGAATGGTGTTCAAGAATTTGTTTCAGAGACCTTTCTCATGCGATTAGAGGCCACAATTATAGCTCAGGATCTATAATTTACCTAAGTTTCTCCTTTTTGCAATTTAAATGATAATGGAAGTTACATCACCTACTCTTATGTAATAGGAGATTGGCTAAGTTCAAGAGCTCCTCCTTTAAAAGTAAAAATTTTGCGAGTAGGTTGACCGTTGAGGTCATTTATACTGGTGTTCATACCATTTAAGCAGAAAGGGAATACCTATTTATTTCCTTGCCTCAAATATGCCTGAAATTCAAATGCAGTGAAGCTCATAAATCTACTACTTCAGGAGCATGTGCATTATGTGGAAAAATGTTTGGAGTATTTGCTTCAACCCATTATGTGATTTTCAAGGATGTCAAAACATTTTGTAGTCTAGCATATTCTATCAAATTTAAAATGAACTGATTCAGTGCTATTTTTGCAGTCAATCTTTGAGAAATTTGATAGAGATCGTAGTGGAAAGATTGACAGCAATGAACTTCGGGATGCTCTTCTCCAATTGGGATTTTCAATATCACGGCCAGTTATACAACGTCTTCTTGCAAATTATGACAAGACAGGCCAATGCGGTGGAATTGATTATGACAACTTTATCGAGTATGTTCTTTTACATTTCAAGTCCTCACTTTATTCTTTATAACAGCTTACCAACTAAACTAGTATTTTAATGATGAAAATGTTGAATACAAAAATATCCTATTTCTGAGTCAAAACTGGATCCTAGCCGCTATAGTTTTTAGCAAAAAGTTGGAAATTATTTTCTCATCTATTAGTCTCTCTATTTCGATCACAGGTCTATATGTTACTTCTCTAAGAAATTTTAATTTTTATGTTCTATGCAGGTGTGGCGTAATTGTGAAGGTAGACTTGATAAAAAATGCATTATATTCCAATTATATAAGGAGGCACCCAATTGTTTTACAAACCAAATGAAATTGAAGTCAGGGAAATTTTATATATTGTTAGATATTCTACTTTAGCTGTTTCTACACCTGGTTTGATGTCCATTTCAATATCTGATAAATATATACACTGTTTAACTACAGGGGCTTACTGAAAAGTTCATGGAGAAAGACAAAAGGTACACTGGCAAAGCCACTCTGACCTATGAAGATTTCATGCTCACAGTTTTACCCTTCATTGTTGCATAGGGAGATCTGTGCTGAAAGGGTCTTGTTGAAGTTACTGTTTTAACATGGATTAACTTTTATGCTTCATATTATTAGATACAATGTTAAAAAATCTACTTTCATGTTAAATTGGTGGTTAACTGTGGATTCACCATCCATTTCACTGCATACCCTTAATGAATGGAGTTCAATTTACCATTCAACACAAATCAATGTAAACTAATTAATTGAATAAACTGAGTTCATTTGAATTTTTTAATTAAATGTCAAAATATAGAAAGTAAATGTAACTAAGAATGCACTTAGTTCAATGGTTAAAGAGGAGAATAATTTTGTTGATGTAATAATTATTTAGCCTCCCTTTTAAGATTAGTAAATGTGTTATGTTCCATGGTGTTTTTGGGGTGGCAATACGAAATGTAGGGATGTATTTTTGGGATGGTGGAGAATGGTAGGCCCTTCTTTTGGGGTTACAAGGATATAAGAATAAAAAAGGAAAATATAAAAAGTTAAAAATAAATATCTGAATGATATGATATTCATTATATTAAATATAATTTAAATACTAGAGTTGGATTTATAATTTACATGTTGATAAATAAATCAAAAAATAAATTTTGAATGTTTAATTGTTTGTATTTTCATTATCAATATGTATACACAATAAAATGAATTTAAGATCAATATTACTCCATGTCCTCATGTGGCTTCTTAAATGTGTTTTTTTGCTTAAATTTAAACAATCAAAGTGTTCCCATGCAAAAAGAATATTATGGTAAAAGAATAATTTGAAAATTTTCCTTATTTTAATTGAGTACCTACTATCTAGGAATCAAAAATAAGTTGTGGAAAAAAGGGGCTGGAAATAAGCAACAACTTTATATTGTCAAAATTTGCCACATAGCTCCACAAATTTCTTTCCCTTTTTTCTACTATTTGTTTCTATTTTTTTGTACAATTTTTAACTACACAAATTATTTTGTAATACCATAAATATTCATGGGCTCATCAACTCCACAAATAATTTTTAAATGAGTAGTAGTTTATATCCAAAATAAGGCCATATTGTTGGGAAGTTCTTGCCAAATGTTGACAAGATAGTTTTGATCTTTGATATGTAGACAGATTGAGAGCAAAATTGGTATGATTGAAATGGGGTTGGCATGGAACCATTGACCATTTTCTAAATTGTTATCTATTTTTCTATTATCTTTTCCATTGGCACCCCAACTAGTGGTTATAAACATAGTGGGGGCATTGTGTAGGCTATTGCACAAGAAGGTACACCAAACAAGGTTTTTCCCTTGCTCCCATTGCTACTATCTCTACTTATTTTGTTGTTGGAAATGGAGCTCCACATCTTGATCCATTACTGCGGATAGTAAAAATTGATTGGTTCAGAAAATTACTTGCATTTCAAATATGTGACTCTATTATGAAAGTTTGAGTGCATGGAAAAAATTTTGTCATTAAGCAACCTAATATTATATAAAATATCTAATTTTAAAATATTGAATACCATCATCATTTTCCACTACACATTAACATGATATCACTTATATGCCGTAAGAATCGATTGGTTCTAGAAATTATTTGCATTTCAAATATGTGACTCTATTAAAGGTTTGAGTGCATGGCAAAATTTTATCATTAAGAATCTAATATTATATAAAATAATCTAATTTTAAAATATTGAATATCTTCATCGACTGCCACTACACATTAACATGATATCACTTATATGTCCACTATTCCCAAAAAAAAAAAAAAATCTTGTGGTGTGACATTATTTGAAAGCATAGAATGTTTTCATTAATGTTTGAAATCAAATGAAAGTGAAATCAAGTTAAATTAACTAAAATCTTTTAATATCCCAAATCCCTCTACTTTCAGTAAAACAAAATATAACTGGTGTAGACATAGATTGTTGCAAATCATTTTTATTGTCTTGATCATGGTTAAAATATTAGATAGCTTGCTCACCTCCCAATATATGTTTAATCACATCATGATCTAACCTTTATTCTTGCATATATACATCTAACCATCAATATTTATCTATATTAGTCTCCACCCCATTTATCTCTTTTTATTTCTATCTCTTTAATTCTCTCACCCTATCTCTCTCTTTATATATATCTTCTCTCTCCCCTTCTATCTTCATGCATCTTTTTTCTTTCTTTCTTTTATTTATATATCATTGTCTCTTTCCCTATCACTTTATTTTATTTTTTGCTAATGTGAAGTGATTGTGTAAATAAAAACACTTCAAATAGTTATTTTTCAATATTTTAATCTATTAATATTTTTTCATGTTAAAAAATCCTCAAATAATTAATAATATATTTTTATAATATTTTAATCTATTAAATTTTCATCAAGTGACTCACTTGAAAGGTAAAACATTTACAATAAAACTCATTTGAAATACTCGAAAAATTAGAACAAATACATATACAATTAAAATATATCTACTAGTTTAGAATAACTATTCTTATTTAGCTTAGAACTATTTAAGAATTGCTTTATTTATTAAGAAATTTTATTTTATAGCTTTATTTATTTATTTTTAAGTTTTCATTAAAATTTACACCACCATGGTCCCCCTCCCCCCCCCCCTCAAGCCTGGATGGCTGAAGCTCAATTTTGACGGCTCAACCAAACCTAACCCAAGTTAGCTAGGTGGGAGTTGAGTTATCTGTGACCACAAGGGGAAATTAATTTTGGTCTATGCGGTTAACTTGGGGGTTGAATCTTCTAGTTTTTCCAAGGTGGAAGTGGTTTTCCATGGCGTTCAAATTACCACACAATCCAAAATCTCTAATTTGGTTATCAAAGGCGACTCTCGAAACACAATCCTTATGCTAACTGGGAAAGCCTCTCCTTGCTGGACTCTTTAGGACCCCATGGCCTTGGCTCAAAATCTCATGATTTCCTTTAGGAATTGTAGTGTGAATCATGTGTATAGGAGTAGCAATAAATTTTTCAATACCTTAGCAAATTTTGGAGCTTTTATTCCAAATTTAGTAAAATGGGATAATATCCTCCATATCCCAAGTTAGGTCTTGAATTAATTCAATATGATGTTAAAGTATTGTCTAAATGAGATTGAACTGGATACAATGTCAGCTCTTATTGATAGTTTCCACACTCTTCAATTATGGTAGCTTAAGCTCATTAATCAATCTATGCATATTTACATTTCTTAGCGCCTCTAGTTTTTATATAGTCATTTCTGTTGTTGGTGTTTCCTCGCTCTAAAACTTGTGGTTTTAGCAATGGGGGGGGATTTAGGTCAGGATGAACCTACCAACTGTGATGGATGGAAGCAAGACAAGGAGGTTTGGTCCATTCTGGAATGTGGTAAGTTGGCTTTGTATGTGGAGGGAATGTAGGGAAATAACCCCAATATTTCTTTGGAGTTCACCAATTATTGGGTGGACGACACTATTATTGTTGGAGGGGTTTCTTTCATGGTGACTCCTGCGCTTATTGTAGAGCTTACGGGACTATCCTTGGAAGGGATTTGCATTCCTCATAAATTGAAAAGTCACTACTAGGAAGACATGAAACGATTCTTGAAAGAGGGCGAGAGGGTGAATAGGTTGCAAAATGGCTTTATCTGTGCAGACCTTCTAGCATCTAGAGCACCATTGCTAAAATTATTATGAGGTATGTCACTCTCAAAGGGAATTTCCACCACTTCCATGCCCATCTTTTCCCTATGCTTAATCATCTTAGGTATCATGTCAAGATGAATTTCCCCTTTTGGCTCCTATCTTCGCTTAAGTAATTTGTTAGAAGTGTTTAGGCTAAGTGCAAGAATTTGACCATACACTAGGGCCTTATCTTTCATTTATGCAAGTTTCATTGTGTTGCTTCCCTCCCCTTCCTCTGTGAGTAAGAACTCTTTGACTATACATGGCCTCACAATCCCCCTGTGGACCCAGGCCTTCTGGTACTATTGATCAAACTCCTCCTGTCATTCACCACAGCACTCAAGCTTGGGATAAACCCCCTATAAATGATAAACCCCCTCATCCCCATAAAATGCACCCCTTTATCAAAACCCATGCCTATCTCTACTTTTGGGTCAAGGGAGTCCAACAACTCAAATGATGATGAGTCATGGAATCCTACTTCAGCTAAAGTTCTCTTGTGCACTCTTCGGCTTATGAACATATCTCGAATGTTCCCAACACCCCTCCCATTTCTAACCCTACCCAAAGTCTCCAAACTTGTGAATCAATCTTGAGGAAACCAAAATCGAACCTAGGTTGATTTGTATCCCTATTGACCACCTTGGCAAAAAAATTAATGAAACCTTAGAGACTATTAACATCCAGAAGGATATTATGAAGTGGCTCTTGGGCCAACTGGTCACAGCTAAAGAAATAATTAAAATTCTAGAGGGAAATTTTTTGGAGTATTAGGTCCTGTGGCCAAGGGAAGTGGAGAACAAGGAGCATTGGGACAAGATTGCTTCTTTAGCTAAGTCTTTCGAGAGGTGGGAGAAGGAGTTGCATGATTTATAGGCCATTATTGGAAATGAGGATGAAAAGAAGAATTTACTGACTAAGATTGATGCCATCCATCATAACTAGGAGAAGACTATGCAATGCCTCAGAGTCATCACTGATTACTGTAAAGAAATTATCAAGGACATTGCCCTCACTCTTCAAGTTTATCAAGATGAATTAAGGAAGTGGTAGGGGAAGCGGGTTGCAAATAATGTGGATGATGGTAATGTGTTGAAGAAGAAGGGTAAAAAGGTGGACACCTTAGCTCATGATGACACGATGAACACCCAGGCCATTCAACAAGGGCTTGTGACTTTCGAAAAGAAGCTCCAATTCCTGTCCCAGGAATGGAATGCGATTACTGGTCTCAAGTTGTTGGGAGACCTATAGGTTCCCTGTGGTTTTGTGCTAGTCCCGGCTATGTGGCTTTTTTTGGTTGCTTTATTACTAGTCGAACTATTTAAGCTTTAGTTTTTATTTACTCGTTTGGATTTCTCACTTCTCATGAGTTCCTCATCTTCCTCTATGGCTATTTTGTAATGGGTACTAGCTCTTCTAGTTTTAATCTAATCAAAACATTTACACCACCACCATATAATAAATCTATTTATTCTTTTATCTCTTTTCTTTGTTTCTTTTTAACTGTACCATATTCTATATAATCATAATTATAAAGATAAAATAATTTTGAACATGTTTTTAAATTGACCAATAAAAAGTAAATGACGCTAATTCTAACCCTAATTTTTACCCTAAACCTAATTCTAACTCTTAACACAATTATAATGCTCTTAAAATGATAATATTTAGAATTAGAATTATAATTTAATTAATAATTAAAAATTAAGATTATAATCAATTATTTAAATTATAATAATCTTATTTAATAAATATTTAATTAAGTGGGCGATTGGGTGGGTGGTTCTCCACACTAGGACCAGCGATTAACCTCAGTTAAGGGAGGTATGATATATCCTGGGAGATATTGGCAGTGCCACCTCATGATGTTTGGGGTGTAGAATACTTTGGCAGACACATGGATGCTACGATGGCTCTGATGCTCAGTGATATCTCATCATCATTATTAGGAAGTCAGGCTATATACGAAGCACCCATTTTGGAAAGTCAATATGTCATTTCGTCCCTGCTTTGGTTTAATGAGCGTTTATTTCCTTAAGTGATTTGGGCTCTCTACATCAATTCTAGGATGGAAACATGCACGAAAATCATGTGGAGCATTGAATACAAGTATTGGTCGTGGCACTTGGCAAGCTAAATATTCATCATCGACGGTAGGGATTTCATTCCATTCATAGATTTTTGGTTGATCAGCTTAGTTGGTGTGCATTGGCTCTGCAAAGAGATATGGAGGATTGATCCAAGTTCATTGTGCATATGTCCTTGAGACATTGATGTCGATTAGAGTTGATACGCCAATACATTTGGTTAGTTTAGTGCGCCAAATTGCCTCTCACGGGGTCATCACAGATCATCACCTCGGTTGGTAATTTTCATGGGCAGAAATCCTTTGTATTTTGTAACCTACACAGCAGACGCTTGTATATTTCTAATATATTTAATATAATCATCTTGGTTATCAAAACAAAAATTATTTAACTAAAAATTTAAAATAATTATTAATTAAGATTAGAATTATAATATAATTGATTCAAATTATTGTTATTTTAGAATAATTTTTAATTTTAAAATAATTTATTAATAAATTAGAATTATATTTTATGTATGTTTTAATCTTAAAATTAAATAATTATATAATAAAATAATTTATATAATTTTAATTCTAATAAAAACTAAAATCTTACTCTAATTAATTAATTATAACCATGATTCTTATTTAATTAAAAAATATATAATTATAACAAATTTTATAAGATATGCAAAATAGAAATGGTGCAAGTGGAAGCAAAATAGGAGTGAAAAGTTGTAGGGTTGGAGATCAAAGGCGACGGTCATGGCATGCAAGATTTGGCTAAGAAAACACAAGGTGTGGAGTTGGGTGAAAGCAACAACCAAAGGAATTGGGAACACAAAGTAGAAGCTAAAATTCCCTCGGATCAGTTAAAAAATTGTGCGAAAAATGAACCTTGGTGGAAACAAAGCAACTAGAAGGATTTGAATCAAAGGTGACAACCCAATGGGTGGAAAGGTAGATGGGGGAGGCAGTGGTATGAAAAATCTAGGAATCAAGGCCATCAGAATGGAAACAACAAAAGGTCTAATGCAAATGCAAGAATAAGGTCTGACAATCAAAATCCTAGATGGGGTCATAATCGTGAGAAGGGGCAAGGAGATGGGAAAAGCCGTTAAAGACAAGAATCTTGGCCAAGAGAATGCAGGTTGAGGGATCCAAAAGTGATTGGAGGAGTGGTAGAAGGTCAAGTGATGGTCGTAAGAGAACAATGGTAATGTGTTCAAACAAGCTCCAATCAGAGAAAGGTTAGCTTGAATGGTTGGGGCTCTTGATTAGATGGTATGGTGTGAGCCTCAATTGATATATTTTAATTAGATGGTGGTGCAGGAAATGGGGGGAAGATCAAGATTTTAAAATCCTTGGTGTAGGGGTATTTTGTGATGATTTTCCCTTCGAAGAACATTAGAGAAGAAATTGAAAATGGAACCTGGATCATGGATGGTTGTGATTTCTATATCCACAAATGGATGATATATTTTGATCAATACTGCCATAAAATGGAAAAGATTTGGAACTAGTATAAACTGCCAAATCTTTGCCTAGCATTCTGGGCATCAGGCATCTTGGAACATTGGAAACCAATTGGTAAAATATGTGTGTGCAAAGAAATAGTTAGATTCAGATGGCATTAGTACCTATGTCAGGATATGTGTTAAGAATAATTTAAACAGACAACATTGTTGAGAGATTGAATTTTTCATGGAATGGGGCAATTGGGTGCAAGCAATGACACAGAATCCTTACCCCAATAACACTTTGGTTAGGACACTAGACTAGCGCTATCAATTTTCTACAAAAAATTAGGGGTAAACACCACATGCTCTAAATTAGTGAGGCTTGGTTGGCTCCATCAAGGAGGAATCAATAAAGAAATTTTCAAACTTGGCACAAGAAGATAGAGAGGTGAAGCTTGAATAAACTACTAGGATGAAAGAGTGCACCACTAAACAAGGGGATTTGGTTGATCAAAAGAGGGATATTGAAAAGAAAGTTGTGGAAGCCATTGATTTCCTAGGGAACAAGGTCAAAAATGAAAATCTCAACTCCCTCATCGAAGTGGGAAATGAGCTTATCCAATTGGAAAGTGCTACTAAGAGCGGATCACTCAATATCGATGAGGATGTGATTTGTTTGAAGACTGGATTAATGGTTCACCTCTCGAAAATGTTGAACTTTACCAAGAGGAGGCAGTGATGGCTCAGAAATTATGCAAAAGACAAAGGGTATCATTGTTGGAGCAATGTGAGTCTATAAAATTAGGAATTGGTCAAGATACACTCAAATCCTCTCCATATTATGGTGAATGAAAGAGATAGGAGAGAATCCCAAATCAGGAAAAGCTCAAATGGGATGGCAAAGAAAATGGGCAACTGAAGACCAATGAGATGTTGAAAGTAGGGAAGGGTGAATCCCTTCCTAAACAACCATGAAAATCATAACTTGTAATGTTAGGGGCTTAAGCACCCCTAACAAGTGATGCCTAAGTAGGCATCAACTAGAATCATTTCAAGTGGACATATGCTTGCTTCAAGAGACCAAATTAGGAAAATAGGAAAAGGTTAGTTTTGCCAAGAAAATGAAATTTTGGCAGATGTTGGGGGTAAACGTTGAAGGGCCCTTAGGAGGGCTTTTGATCCTTTGGAGACCTCAGAACAGCTTAATAGAGGAAGTGACACCGAATAGGTGTTGGATTGCATGTACGGTAAGAAGCCTAACTTAAAATCTATCTTTTTTATTGGTTAATGTGTATGGTCCAAATTCATGTATTCAAAAAAGAAAAGTATGGAGAGAATTAGATATCTTGTGCAACAATCTTGCATTTGAACTCTATTTTTGGGGGGAATTTCAATGCAATATTGAAAGAAATAGATAAGAGGGGTGGATTGAGCAGAAACTTGCAATCACAAATAGAATTTGAGGGCTTTGTGGAAATAAATATGTTGTTTGAGATTCAAATGAGGAATGGGCAATACACTTGGTCAAAAATATGGTTTGGTTTTAGTAGAATTGCTAAGAAACTTGACAAGTTTCTACTAAAGGGAGATTTAAGCATTTTCCCCTTCACCAAGGAATGCAAGATATTTCCCAGAGGAGGATTGGATCACTTTCTTGTTGCCCTAGAAATTGCAGGGGAAAGGGGGCTAGCTAAATGACCTTTCAAATTCAAAAAAAATTGGCTAAAGCATCCAAAATTTCAACACCTCATAAAGCAATGGTGGATGAAATATAATCTAGGGGGTACAAAGATGTTCAATATAGCAGCTAAGTTGAAGATGACAAAGAAAAATCTCAAAAATGGAACAAAGAGTGTTTAAGGAACATTTTCAAAGAAAAAGAAGAATGGAGGAAGCTCTAAAAGTGCTCTCAAAGAAGGTAATCAAAAATGGTTTGGATAATTAGTGCTTCTAGGAATAAAAAGAGCTATTAAACAAGTTAAATGACCTTTTGGCCAAAGAAGAGATATTTTGGAGGAAAAAATCAAGGAACTATGGTTGAATGTAGGGGATTAAAATACGAAGTTCTTTCACAAATCAACCAAGAAACACAAGGAATACAATAGGATAACAAGCATCGAAACCATTGATGGTAGAGTTTTTTGAAAAGATTGAGGATGTGAAATCTGCTATGAGGTATGTGCACGATCATGATGGGCCAAAAAGAGGTGATATCTAAATGATATGATGGCCCATGTGGCTGATGAAATTTTTTACCTAAAATTCATGAAATGAAAAGGGTTTTTAAAGGAGATTCTCAGCTCTCCACCAATATAAATTATTCTTTACTTTGAATTTAATAAATAATTATTTTTTATTTTCTATTTGAATTACGACTAAAGTCCTAATTGATAGGCCGATTGAAAAAAATCTAGCTTTCAAACGGTATCAAATTTTTTGAATCTGAAACATGTTTCACATCCTATAGGATCAAAAAAAAATGTATTTCATGAATTTTTTACCAAGTTAAGGTGGTCAGACATACGAGTTTTTATATTTTTAAAAGAAATTAATTAAAAAAATCATAATTAATTATTTATTTGGAAAAAAATTACAAAAAAATATGCATCACATCGGGACATAAGTCCTCTACTTATATTTAAAATATTATAAAAAAAAATATTATCATTTTATTGTGGTTAAAAGGTGGTCAGACAAACACCTACTTCTTATTTTTCCCTGAAATTTAAGTACTACTGTATTGAAATTTCAAGTTTTTACCAAACAGATTTTTTTCTTTTTAAATAAACCTAGTAGTTTAGAAAGTACCTTCAATTTTCTATAGATTCTTTTCTTACATGTTTTTGAAATAATATAGATAACTTATTCAAATTTTTATGTCAAGTTGCCTAACTCTGATTTTTTGAATTTTTATCGCCACTTAAGGGCTTGTTTTTTCCATGATGATCCTGCACATACCCTATGGTAGATTATTTTCATAGCCTATTGAATTACTAGTCTGACTCTAACTTGGGGGAATAGCAGGATCTCATTGACTGCATTCCAAAATGCATTACTAATTCCTAGAATGACATGCTAAATAGAAAGTTTATTAAGCAGGAAGTGAAAGAAGCATTGTTTCAGCTCCATTTGGATAAAGCTTTGGGTCTGAAATGTTTTCCTACAGTATTTTTGTAGAAATTTTTTGAATCATTGGCATGGAGGTGACAAAAGCAATAGAAGAATCAAGGGGTTATGGAAAGGTGCTCAAAGAAATTAGTAATAGCTTCATAGCTCTAATTCCCATGAACGAGAAGCTTAAATCTTTGGAGAAGTATAGGCCTATTTCTCTATGCAATGTACGATATATAATATCTTGGCCAAAGTAGTGGTGAATAGGATTAAGAAGATTCTACCAAACATAATTTTGAAGGAGCAAACGGGTTTTATGCCTGGTAGATCGGTTTTGGAAGGTATCATCATTTCTTAAGAAGCAACCCACTCCATTTTTGAAGAAAAATAAATAGGCAATGCTAATCAAACTAGACACCAAAAACACATATGACAGAGTGAATTGTAGATTTCTATTTAAAGTCTTGGAAGTGTTTGGATTTAATAAGGGCTAGCTAGACTAAATTTCTTATCCTAGATATTTTGTGTTATTAATGGTTCCTTGAAAGATTTTTTCAATGCATCCCATTGGTTTCAGCAAGGGGACCCTCTCTCCCCCTTTTTGTTCATTACAATGGCAAAGGCTCTTGGAAAATCAATCTCTAATGCATGGTCTCAAGGGAAGGTGGTAGGGTTGCAGGTCACTAGTAGTCTACTCAAAGTCACTCATGAACAATTCATTAATGACACAATGTTGTTTGGCATGGCACAAGAAGGTGAGGCTAGGATTTTCAAAGAAATCTTAGACAATTACTCTTTAGCTTTAGGAAAGGATGTTAGTTTGAAGAATTCTAAATATTGTTTCTCCAGTACAACTACATGAAAGGAGCAACAAATTATTAGAATTTTGAAATTTAAGAAAGGGAAGCTTCCTTGCAAATATCTAGGTATTCCTCTTGCCAAAGGGGTGCAACTAAGGAATATATGGGACTCCTTATTTGAGAAGGTAAGAAATAAAATGGCTTCTCGGAAAATCATATGGTTATCCTAGGCTAGCCAGCTCACAATGTTGAAATTGGTGCTTGTTGAATTACCAATTTATATGATCTCTTGCCTTCCTTTAGCTATCAAAGTTAGTAAGATCCTCAATCAAAAAATGAAGAACTTCTTTTGTCAAGGAAACTCTGATCAATATAAATACCCTCTGATAAAATGGAAGAAGGTCTACGAACACCATGAAGTTGATGGGGTAGGTTTGAAGAATCTACTTCTTCAAAACAAGGTTCTTGGAGAAAATATTCTCTAGGCATTGCACACAAAGCTAGATCTCAAATGGGAAAAAATATTAAGGGAAAAATATTTGGATGGGGAAGCAAATAGTATTTTCATTGTGAAGTCTCTTCCCAATGGTTTGAGGATTTGGAATTTTATGCGTAGTTGTAGAGATGTGGTAATAGACTTCTTAACATGGGAAACAAAAGATGGTAGCTCTACTTCCTTTTGGGAAGATTCATGGGAGGGATATCCTAAACTTTCTAATAAGGCCGAGTTGGAAAATATCAAAGTAGTAACAAAAAAAGCATGGGTGGATAAGGTAAGGGATTACATGGTGATTTCTTCTCATCATAGCAGTTTGAAGTTTGAATGGAGGAGCCTCTAAGGCCTTGGCTTGGACACTAGGAAAGTAGCTACATTTGAAGAAATGTTGAACCATCGTGGAGCATGCATTAGACAAGGCAAGGATGTCCTATAGTGGAATACCTCTCCAAATGGGATTTATAATGTGAAGGCTTGGTATAAAGTTCTTACTGATAGTAGCATTAGAAGAGCTTCTCTTCCAAACATTCTTTGTTTGAATAAGGACTGCCTCCAAAAGGTAGGCATGTTCACCTAGGAAGTAGCACAAGGAAGATATCTCATGACCGATAGGTTTTCCAAAATAGGTTTTAGTGATCCCTCCAGGTGTCGCCCTTGTAAACATGTTGAGGAAAATGGTGATCATATCTTTTTAAATCATCCTTATACTCAATGTTGTTAGCAGTAGTTAAGGGATAAGCTACAATGGCAAGTGGCACTTTCCAATAATCTCTTGGACATGTTAAACAATTGGCCAACCCTTTACAAGCAAGTGCTATATAACAGTCTATGGATTACAAGCCCCTCACTTTTAATGTTGGAGATATGGAAGGAATGTAATAAGCACATCTTTCAAGAGAAGGAATTATCAATACAAGCACTACAAAATAAGCTTCAAGAGTTTTTGGTGGAATTAGTTAACTCTAGGGTTGGGGATTCTAGTTCCAGAAATTCCACCTTCATAGATTGGGATGTGAAGATGTGTCGTAGTTGGCATGGGCTAAAGATCCCTCAATACATTGGTGAGGGTGACGCTAAAACATAGGAGGAAAGAAGCAAGGTTTGATAGACACCTCAGATGTTGGATGCCATAAACTCAACTTCGACGGGGCCTCTAGAGGTAACCCACATATTTCAGGGGTCGGTTGTTTGATCAGATATTGGAATGGTAAGGTGCTAGGTAAGCTGGAAGAGCCTCTCCTTGCAGGGATGAATAATGCAACAGAGTTAGAGGCGGTGATCCTTGGTCTTAATCTTTGTCAAGAACTAAAAGTAAAGAATTTGGTAGTTGAAGGTGACTCTTCTTTGGTGATCAATGCACTCAAAACATGTAAGTTGGCAAACTAGAAACTTGGTGCCAAATTAGAAATTGTAATTGGCATGTTGGATGTCTTTCAATTGTCAATGGTGAATCATATCCTAAGGGATGGGAATTTAGAGGCAGGTGCAATTTCCAATTTGGGAGTGGATGGTGTTTTAATAAAAGAGATTGACTTATAACTTTGCAAAGCCTAATTTATAGGTGGATGGGCTGGCGTCTTTCCACATAAATATTCTGGAAAGATCGAAGAAAACACGGGGTGGATTTTATTATGTAGACCTGATATGGGTGGTTGATGTGGCGAGGGTGGCAGCCATGTTAGCTACTACTTACGAGATACAACCAACTAAACTTGTGGCCTTGTCACCTCAATTATGAGAATGCAGGGCATCATACAATGTCCACACTTGGTTATTTAGAATGACTTAACAATATTTCCTTGGGATTTGACATGAAAGTTAGCATGTGCAGGCTAACCGCAATTCATGATCCACTGGACAAGTGGGGGGTGACATGGAATCACTGGCATTTATCTGGCACTGGCTATCCAGCCCCAAGAATGCACCAGGGATGGATGACATGCCATGCCTCCATACATAGTACGGATACTTGCCACCCCACAATGTCGTGCCTCTCTAGTGTCATGTTTCTCTATGCAGAATAACTGGCAGCAAAAACAAAAAACATGGTGACGTAAGATGCTAATTAATTAACATTCACTATAAGCTGAGCAACCACTGTTCAATAGGATTTATAATTAATAACGTATATTTTCATCAAATTAATTTCCATCCGATTGTGCAGTAAATATCCCCAACAACTTAAATTTGCACCTAAATTTATAGCTTTTGATTAAATCAATACATATTATAGAGGATAAAATTAGTTTTGTCTCAGGGATCACCATTTTGTCCAAGAGAAATCACAAAGTTTCAAATAGAAGCCTGGAAGATTCGTGACCACCTGAAGGACCTGTGCCTAGTTTTCATAGATTAATCCACCTGAAGGAGCTGAGCGGATTAATCTAAGATACCCATTGGCGCATCTGAAACCAAAGATTATCATTAAATGATTTTAAAACAACATTAAGTATATTTATTTGATGATAAAAAAAAAATTATTTGATTTTCATTCTATTATTTTTGTTTGTTTCTGTCACGGTTCCCCATATTTTATTTTTTTATTTTTATCATGATTATAAATATACCCAAAAAATTATTTACTCTTTCCGCTGCTTGTAATGAGAAATTATCAATATTCTATGTTTATTTCACTACTTTTTATTTTCTTACTAAGAAAACTCATCCTTAAATGTAGGAAAATTTGATAAATTGTTATGAAATTTCGAATTTGTAATAAATGTTTCACCCAATCTTCATCCAGCATGTTAAAGAGAGTGGAAGAGGCAATGCCTAAAATTAGGTAATTGAGATGAGTGGAGGAATAAGTGATTGTTAGGTAGTTATCATCCATAAAATATGGAATCCAATGCATAATAGAAAGTAAAAATTGTGAAGACAATGCATAAAATATTTTAAAGTAAAAAATATTTTTTATTATATATTTATTTACATATCAAATATACTGATGTACAAAATTATTAATATAAATTAGCATTTCTATAAATTAAAATCATACAATTATTATAAATAAAAAAATCATTATCATAATTTAACATTTGTATAAATAAGATTATATTTACTTACATATCAAATTAACTAATTTAAAAAGTATATCAATTTCTAACTAAATTATTAAATGTAAATATTTTTAATTGTAATTTTTAAATAATAATTATAATATAATAAAAAATTCATAGTAAAATATTTTCAAATTAAATAGTTAAATATTTATGCATACTTAAAATAATATTACATATTAATAACACAAAATGGAAATATAAGTTTATATATTTTTAAAGCTTTTAATTTGATTAAAAATTTTAATTTGAGAGTTGTTATTTATGCTCTTCATTATTATACTAAAAAAACTAAATAGTTATTGTATTTTTATTAGTCAAATTTTACTTTTTATTATTGAACAAGCTCATGTTTAAAAATATTCATAGAGAGCTGCAATATCACACATTAGATGGAAGATTAGAAACATGAATCCAATTACAACTATCTTATAATTTTGAATCCAATTACAACTATCTTATAATGGATCTTATTTCTTTATCACACAAAATTTCATTCCTTTTAATAAGAAATTTGAATCTTCTTAAACAATTATCTAACAAATATAGTATGCACAATAAATTTATAAACAATTCTTTAACAAATGAAAGGTGTTGATAAATATTCTACACAATATAAGCTCATTTGAGTTTACATATAGACATAATCATAACACCTTTGAGTACTAATTATATTAATAGAAAAAAATTGTAATTTTAAAATACGTAGTAATTTTTTATTTTTTCTCTAAATATAAATTTAATAAACATATTAACAATAATTTAAAATGGTATTTTTTATTAGATAAAAGGGGAAAAATAGGTCCCCTCCCTTACAAATCTTGAAACAACCAATAGTTCATAATCAAAATACTAATAGTCTAATAACATTACTAGATTAGCGATAGATAATAACTAACAACATAAGAAACACAATAATAATAATAATAAGCCACCAACTAGAGACCCAACCAATTCATGAAGGTTTTAAATAGCCTCCCTTTCTTTGGATATAATGTGAAACTTTACCTTTAGTGAATCAGACTCATCACTTGTATCAACCCTTGTAGATACCAACTTGATTGAACTTCACCTCTCTTTAGGTTGATTCATTTTGGTAAGGGTTTCATTTTTAGTTTTTGATCTTTGGTATCCTTTTTGTGGGTTTTATCCTCTTTTATAATTAATGTCCTTTCTCTTTATCTAGTTGTTTCCCGCCTTGGTCCTGATTTCCTCAATCTAGATCTTAATAGTAATAGGGGTCTTTTTTAGTTTTTTGGTACTAGTATTATTGATTGAAGATCTTGGGCTCATGTTATCCATGCTTTGTTTTTCTCAAAAATAACTATCATTAGACTTAGAATTAACACTATCCTTATCCTTAGAGTTTTCATTTTTAGATTCCTTAGGTTTATAAGGTTGTCCTCTTCCCCACTAGAAACAACTACATTAATCTTATCTTAACTTGGAGTTTTCTTTCATCAAAATCTAGTTGATCTCTTATTCCTTTTTGGGTTGGACTGACCACTTCCTCCCTTTCACACCAATCTCATCTTTGTTCATGATCTTAGATTAAAAAAAAAAAAATTATCCTCAACCGTGGAGGATTGGGGACCACAAACCTTCTTGACTAGCCTCTTAGCCATAACCCTCACCATAGCTTATTCTTTTTGACAAGACATGGGAAAAAACTTAAGTGATTTTCTTGGGTTTGGAGGTAGGGATTTTTAACACTTGCAAAGGACAGTTAGCCATATTAGGAAAGTTGTTAAGTTAATAAAAATATAAGTAGAAAATGATGTCCTAACATAGGATAATGGTGGATTTGTTACACAAGATCTCCTTCATGGAGTTCTCAAGAGATGATAGTAGGTAATACAAGAAGATTATGAGAAAAGTATGTCAGAGATTCTTTAATAGAGAAAAATAGTATGTGAATACACATTAAAATCCTCCATCCAGTAAAAATTATCTCATATTATGGTAACTTACCTAATTCCAAGGGCTTGGGAGGTCCTCTCTCTTATAGTTGTTTTATAATTTCACAAGCCTATTATCCCCCACACGGAAGGAATTTATGCAATCTTTGTCTCTAATACTCTTCAAGTGTTTAATTTTCTTGCCCTTTGTGGAGAGGCAATTGGTTGCACTAAAGAGATATTCAACCACCTTGAAATATATTCCTCTAATATTGACCTTTTATTCATTATGTGATTGAGAAAATTTACAAAGAGGGAGGGTTCAAAGCCTCTCATGGATTCAAAATATGAGTCAACACCAACTTTTTTGAAGACTTTTGTTGGTGTAATTAAATGTTTTGTACCTTTTCCTAGGTCATAATTACACCTTAGTTAAGTTTACTTAGGGACCACATAGGATTTGTTGGAGAATTTCCACCTTTGGTGGACTTATCATGTTATCACTCTATCACCTCCACCTTTCATGGACATATCATGTGATTAGGTTTCCACCTTTTGTGGTAGATCCACTATTTGTGGTGGTTATCACATTATCACCTTTCCACTTTAGGTGGAGTGATAGCTTTTCATTGTTGTCTCATGTCATAAGATTACGACACTTGTCATAATCTTATGCACTCCTATGTTCTCACCTTGGCTATATAACCAAGGGGTCTCTACTACATTTGTACACACACATTGAAGCATTATCATTGACATTGAATATAGTTTATTCTTGTCATATTATTTTCTCTCTTCTTTGTGCTTTCTATTTGGTCCATAGATCTTGGCATCCATAGCCAATTCTAACATGGTATCAGATCATGTTTGATTCTAACAACTTTATTATTCATTTCTTTCCAAACCTCCCAATAAATATGTGAGGGGAAAAAATCCACATCTACATAATAACATGATGGCTAAAGGAGGCATGCCAACTTTCAATGATTGTTTCAATAGAATAGGGCATAACACAAATTACTTTAATTTTTTGAATACAATTTCCCATAATTATTTAGTATAATTAGAATAGAAGAAGAGGTGGTCCCCTATTTCTTTGTTGGAATGACACAAAATACATCTTTCGAGAAGTGATAATCCAATATTTACAAATTTATATGGGTGATAGTTTTATCATGTGCAATGGTCAACCAAAAGTAGTTAACTTTTAGGATTAATTTCCTATGTTAGATCTTATTCCATCTTTTTCCACTACTTGGATTGTTGAGCTAGATGGCGTATCCAAATTTTATTAATTGCATTACCTTGTGGTCCTTACCCCAAAAAGTATTATCACATGATAAAAAAGGGAGTCTAAAAACTTTTATTTTTGGTTATATTTGTGATACAACAATAACAAAATCACTAATAACAAACTCCTATAGGTCTATACACCTAGCTAGACTAAGACTTATTTAACTATATAACCTTCTACTAAGCTGTCAAATCTCTTGATAAGAATTTATTAAAGTTGCATCATCTAAGGAGACTAATAAAAGGGACCTATTTCTAATAAATTGTACTCCCTAAACTATATTTGATTTTCTCTCCCAACTTTAAAACTACATTCCAATAGATAACAAGATTATAGCTTTGCTAGCATTATTCTAAGAATCTTTAGGAATGTTATCAGTAGAGAAAAAATATTAATGTCTCTTCCTTGATATGCACCTAGTATTTGTTGTCCTTCATGAACCCCCACCCAAATTTTACTATAAAAACTCTATTTATTTTTTGTTTTTTTCTTAAACCAAGCCCCCCACTATCCTTAGTTTTGCAAACTATGTCCCAATGGACAAGCACCAATATTATTTTCTCTAAATTTCTAGTCCAAAGAAACCTTTAATAGATTTTCTCAATTTTATATAGAATGAACATAGGGATATTGTAAAAATAAAAGTACATTGGTATGCTTTGAAGAGATATCTTAAGTAGCTAAAACCTCCCAAATCGATTAAGAAGTTTACCCTTCCACCATTTTAGTTTCTTAGATAAATTATTTCCACCACCTCGTTCCAATATTAGGCTCTAAGTTTCTTAACTATGAGAGTGAGTTTTGGTGTAATAGTGACTTTATCAAACTAGCTAGCTAGTAACCTGCCTAGGAGAGTCTTATTAACATTGCTTAAGCCTCCACTTAAGGACTTCTATAATTTTGTCTCACTTCATGTGGTTGAGACATATGTCATCACTTGTGAGACACCTCTTGCATTCACACTTGCCACTCACTAGAACACTTGTCATGTGATTTAACACATGTTTCATCATTGAAGGGTTAGTTAGTCATTTTGTTTGACTTGCCTACCTTCACCACCTTGCCTATATATGCAAGGTTATTTTATACATTCAAATAACGTATTGTATCAATCTCTTGATAATATCATCAGGCTTATTTGTGTGCATGTATTTTGTGGAAGTTTTTGATTTTTGATTTATAATTAATCAAATAAATAGCAAATACAATTCATGAAGATCAACCATCAATGCTAAATTTTATACCTAGTTAGACATTTCAAAAAACTATTCGAGGTAATTTAAAATTTTAATAGTATTTTGATTAAGTATATATTATATGTTAGACTTAATGTTGTATTTATGTTGATTTTTTTAAATACACATGTCCTTGCAGGTTTATATGGTCAAAAAAACACAACAACTGATGAAATATAAATTATTGGAGGTAATTTTCTAACTATTAAATGTATTCATTCATTAGATGAGATATTTATGAATTCCTATTTCTAACCAATTTTCTATAATTAATCAAATAAATAGTAGATGCAATTTGTGAAAAATCAACCATCAATGCTTAATGTTATACCTCGTCAAACATTTCAAAAAACCATTCCAAGTAATTTTTAGAATTTTAATAGTATTTTGATTAAGTATATACTATATTTTTAGAGTTAATTTGTTGTATCTATGTTGATTTATTAAATACATATGTCATTGCAGCTTTAGATGATCAACAAAACACTAGGCAACATAGGTTACCATTTTCTATTAATCTTAATGAAACACCAACAACAATAGATGCAATGCAAGCTAGAGATGGTAAATAAATTATGAAATGATTTTCTAATAATTTTTTATGTTTAATTTTAAATCAATTTAATAACTAAACTATGGAATTTACAGACCTTTTTGATGATATTGCAATGGAGGATCATATTCAACACTATTATAGATAATCAATACAATTTACTGTACTTTCAACTTATATTGTATATTTACAGATTTTTCTCATTGTCCTAATTCTAAGAAATATATTGATTTATCTTAATGAAAAATGGTATGATCATGTGTAAATTTAGATTTGATCCCTTAAAATTAATTCATTTATCATTTCATGCATTTACCTAATTTTCTTATTTATCACACTTATTCATACACCTACTTCTATATAGTTGTTAGCCACCTAGATTTAATCATTTATATTTGAGAAGAGTATAAAGTAATTGATGTGATCTTGTGTAAATTTAGGTTAGATGCTACATGTGTTTCTTGTAATATTTAGGTTTGAGAAGAGTTTGTGTTTCTTGTTACGCCATTCATCAATTTATAATTCAATAATTATTTTTTATAATATGTAGGGAAAGTAATTTTTATTTGATAATGGACAATGATCATGAAGAAGAAAAAGGATAAAAAAGAAGAATAAATACCTTTGATAAAAAGGATGATAATAAATGGGCAGGTGCATGGAAATGGGTAGCAATTTCGTGGACAACTTACTTTTTCATCCCAAAATAGCAAAAATGTGAACGCATTATAGTAAAACGTGCTCGCGTTATGGCTTGGTAATGATCGAGCCTAATTTGGGTGTTTTAAAATGCGAGCGTGTTATAACGCGCTCGTGTTATAGTTTAAATTTCAAAAAATGCGCACATTTTGAGTTCAAAAATGTGCATTTTTTGAAATAAAAAAAACATTTCCAAAATGCAAGCACGTTATAACGCACTCACGTTTTGGTCTACATTGAAAATATGCTCTTCTCTTTTTCTTGTCTCTTTCTTCTTGTTATCTTTTAGGGAAACTAAATACATGAAATAAACATTTAAGTATAAGTTGACATTTACATATGGACGTTTACTTTCTTATACTTTAAGTTATATTTCATGTATATAGGCAAGATTTTTGAGAGTGGTTTCAGATCTCTAGGAGTTACAATGCAAATTCTAGTTTTTGGAAGATCTCAAAAATTTCAGACTTAGTAAAATTTCAGTAATCAGCATGTTAAATTTCAGTAATCAGCAATTTGTATCATCTTTCTCTCTTTGTCTCACACATTTTTTATCCCTTATGGTCTAGACCTCTCTCACACACTCTCCCCTTCCCTCTATACTTCTATCTATCCAGCCTCTCTCTCCCCCTCCATCCCTCCCTCCTTTCCTCCTTCCCTCCTTCCCTTTTTTCCTCTAATTTTCTCTAACTCCCCCTCTCTCTCTTCCTTCCTCCCACCCACCTTCCCTCTCTACTTCAATCTATCTAATATATCTCTCTCTACCTCTCTCTCTCCCTCCCTCCTCTCTCTCTTCCTTAATTCCAACCACCTTCCCTCTTTACTTATCTCTATCTAACCTATCCCTCTCTGCCTATCTCTCACCCTCCCTCATCTCTCTCTCAATCTCTCTACCATCCTCCTTCCCTCCTCTCTATCTCATTCTCTTTATCACACATCTCTCCCTCTATCCCTCCCTCCTCCCCTCTCTACTTCTATCTCTCTCCCTCCCTCCTCCCCCCTCTCTATCTCTCCTTCCCTATATACTTATCTCTACTTCTCTCCATCTCTACCTCTCTCTCCCTCATTCCCTCTCACTCTCACTCTCCCTCTCCATCTCTCCTCTCTCTTAATCTCCCAACCTTCCTCCTTCCCTTTGTGTTTCTCTCTCTCACACACTCTCTCCCTCCCCCATCTCTCTCTTTGGTTTAGGCTTTATGGTTTAGGCTTTATGGTTTAGGGTTTAGAGTTTACTATTTAGGGTTTAGGCTTTATGGTTTATGGTTTAGGCTTTAGGTCCAAACCCCTCTCTCTCCCACTCTCTCTCAGATCTATCCCTCCTTTTATCCCTCCCACCCCTCTCTCTCGCTTAGGTATATCTCTCACTCTCTCTATCTCTCTCTCTTAGGTCTCTCCCTCCTAGGTCCCCTCTCCTTCTCTCAGGTCTCTCCCTCCCACCCTAACAAGAGAACACACACACACACACACACCCAAGTCTCTCCCTCCCACCCCTTCCCCTCTTCTCAAGTATCTCCCTCCCACCCTAATTAGAGAACACACAAACTCTCTTTGTCTCTCTCTAAGGTCTCTCCCTCAACCCCCCTCTCTCTCTCCCTCTCCCACT
Organism: Sequoiadendron giganteum; assembly: GCA_007115665.2. NCBI lineage: Eukaryota > Viridiplantae > Streptophyta > Pinopsida > Cupressales > Cupressaceae > Sequoiadendron > Sequoiadendron giganteum. The sequence continues at coordinate 711,409,024 of CM021101.1, read as the reverse complement.
CCCTCTCCCACTTCCTCTCTCCCAGTTCTCTCCCTCCCACCCCCTCTCCCTCTCTCAGTTCTCTCCCTCCCACCCTAACTAGAGAA
>CM021101.1:711246526-711406415 GCA_007115665.2 Sequoiadendron giganteum | reverse complement strand
TCTCTCTCTTAAGTCTCTCCCTCATATTGCCTCTCCATATCTTAGGTCTCTCTCTCTCACTCAGTCCCTCTATCTCTCTCCCCTCTACCCTTAACCCTAAACCTTAAACCCTTACGCTTAAACCCTAAACCCTCTACCCTCTACCCATAACCCTCCCTCCCTATATCTCTCTCCCACTCCCTCCCTCCCTCTATCTCTCTCAACCCTCTCCCTCCTAACCCCTATCCCTCTCTCAGGGATCTCTCTCTCAATCACTCCCTCTATCTCTCTCCCTTCACCAAATTGGCAAGCTAGTGGGCCCACTAGCTTGCCAATTTAGTGAAATGTGAAATGTAGTGGCCTGTTTGAAAAAATGGGTCCGAGAAATGGGGTCTCTCGGTTATCTAAATCATCGAGAGACCCCATTTCTTGGACCCATTTTTTCAAACATGCAAGTTAGGTTGTCAATTCAGTGAAATTGGCAATGTAGTGGCCTATTTGAAAAAAATGGGTCCAAGAAATGGGGTCTCTCGGTGATGTAAATCACCGAGAGACCTCATTTGTTGGACAAGTTAGGTTGCCAATTTAGTGAAATTGGAAATGTAGTGGCCTGTTTGAAAAAATGGGTCCAAGAAATGGAGTCTCTCGGTGATGTAAATCATCGAGAGACCCCATTTCTTGGACCCATTTTTTCAAACAAGCAAGTTAGGTTGCCAATTTCACCGAATTGCCAAGCTAGTGGGCCCACTATCTTGCCAATTCAGTGAAATTGGCAATGTAGTGGCTTGTTTGAAAAAATGGGATCTCTCAGTGATGTAAATCATCGGAAGACCCCATTTCTTGAACCCATTTTTTCAAACAGGAAAAGTTAGGTTGCCAATTTAGTGAAATTTGAAATGTAGTGGCTTGTTTGAAAAAATGGGTCCAAGAAATGGGGTCTCTCGGTGATGTAAAAAAAAATGGGTCCAAGAAATGGGGTCTTGGTGATTTACATCGGCGGGGCCTAACGGACCCGGCCCTCAAGCCAGTGAATGAGTTAACCCATTTCATAGAATTGCCTAAAGCTAGTGGGCCCACTAGCTTGCCAATTCGTGAAATTGGCAATGTAGTGGCCTGTTTGAAAAAATGGGTCCAAGAAATGGGGTCTCCCGGTGATGTAAATCATTGAGAGACCCCATTTCTTGGACCCATTTTTCCAAACAGGACAAGTTAGGTTGCCAATTTAGTGCCACAACTGTCCCTTTGACTAGGGATGTGCCTTAATGGAAATGCTATTTCTTGCACCGATTCATACTCTTAGTCATTGTTTTGTTAAGTTTGTTATTTATTTATGTTACTTTATATTTTCTATTTGTTTATTCTATATTTTATAGTTTCTTATTTTACATTTTTATATTTAGTCTTATTTGTTATTTATTTATTTTACTTTTATATTTTTTATTTGTTTATTTATTTCATACTTTATATTTATGTATTTTATATTCATTTTATCATTTATTATTAATACAATATTTAAATTGGTTTATATTTTAATATTTATAATATTGAATTTGATAATTTAATTATAATATTATCTTGTGAGAATTATAATTAAATCACTAATATTTATAATTTAAATATGTATTTTATTTATATCTTATGATAAAATATTATTATAATAACATTTAAATTTAAATTTTATAATCTTGATATCTATTTTATTTAGTGTTTGTATTTCAATAGGTTACGATTTCGGGGGCTTGACATGTCTCTTATTATTTGGACTTCACCATTTTGCATGAAGATTTTATAGTAAGTCACAATATTTTAGAGTAAGTCACAATGTTTTAGAGCGCGAAAAAAAATTAGCAACATGATTTTTAACCTATATATGCATTCATCATGTAAAGAAGTATATTTCTTCTAGAAAAATATTCACATTTGAGCCCTGTTTGAATGATTTTCCCTTTATTCTAAAGGGTGTGTATATAGTTATTTGATTTTTCTTTGGACTTGAGATAAAGGTTTCATTAGCAGCACTTTCTTAAAATTGATTTGTTAAATTTCTAGATCCTAATTCTAAAGCATTCCTCCATGATGGTCAACACATTCATTCATTATTTCCATATGCAATTTGTCACCTAACAAAAGTAAGAAAAATCTTGGCAAAAAATGGTTTAGAACCAATCTTTGGGGATGGTTTACCAATAATGAAAGTAGTCACACCTTATAATATATCCTACTTTGATCACCATTGAAGGTGATGGGTCCCTATAATTCTTGTGTATTATGGTTGGAGAAGAACCGTCAAATGTAATACATTCTATGATGTTAATAATTTAACTATCCCTCTATACCATGCCACTATTCTAGATTCATGTTTCCATTCAATCATGTTTCATATATACTAGATCTCCATCTATTCATCCTAGTCCATCAAATCATACTCTTCATGACCAATCAAGTAGGTGTGTGTAATGCCCCTTCCCATACTTTTCAATATAAATAATAGTTTGGAATGCAAATAAGAATATTCACCAAATAACATAAACACAATCTTCACCAAACTATATTCAAACAATAGTAATTACTTGTACTCAAACAACGCAAATAAACTTACACAAGTGATTTGAACTCCAACAATTTAACTTATATTGATTATGATTTGATCTCTACAACAAGGAACTGTTATGATAGTCATTACACAACAACACACAACATTAACCAACAATACTCACACTAACTCACTGAACTTTCCTACAAATCCTTAAAGCTCCAATTCACTCCCTAAGTAATAATTCCCTCAAGAACCAAAGTTTTTTCATCCTCTAATTCCAACAATCAATGGGTTTTTTGTCTACTGATCACAGTCTCCTATGGGTTTTCATCTACAAAAGATAGCTTGAAGAAAAATTTCCCAAACGATACAATAATATAACATGGATTATTATAATTAAAATGTTTTCCTAGATTTGTATTCTACCCAACCAAAATATCAAACTAGTTGGTCTAGACCCAAAATGACATCAAGGCCCAAATTTGAATTCTAAGCACATCACATGTTGGGCTTATAGGTCTTATATACTTTCCCATCAAAAGTTCAAAGTTTTTGCTTGTTAGAAAAAGGTGTCTTTTCCACCTTGCATAATTCTATAATATTATTTATGGTGCATCTAGGGGATCTAGTGATGTGTGCATCACATGGGTTAGCATTCTTGGGAACACTTTATGTGTTGTATGTAACATAGGATCAAATATTTGATGTGGGTTTTCATATTGAGGAATATTTAATATTGGGAAAACTTCTAAGTACCAAAAAGAAAATGTGGATTAAAAGGTTTTGTAAGCTCATGGCATTAGTCATATGGTTTTATGTAATACCACTTGGTGGTTTTGTGCAAGCTTGTGTCTATAAAAGCAAGTGTGCATGGATGGTTGTTTAAGATTGGCTAATTGGCTATTTTTGCTAAGGAGTTGAGAGCATCTCTTGTTGGTATTTGTGAGGTTTGAAGTGTGGCATGGGATGTGTTGTTACATGCATGTTCACATGGAGTGCTTATAGAGAGCCTATGTTTCAAAAGTGTTCATGGAGAACTCTAAAGATGTTTTATAATGATTTCATTGTTGAATAATAAATGAGTGATGGATGCTTTTGGATGTTGGATTTTTCCTCTTGAGGATTCTTCTAGGGTATATCTTATGTCATATTTTGATGGTATGTTGTCTATTATTTTTCATATAGATTTTAAATACTTGTTTGCATAGATTTCTCTATTGGGTTATGTGGAAATTATCTTGGGAGCTTGCATATTTTCTTTCACTCATTCCTTCCAACATGGAATGTGTTGAGTTGCAACCTCAATCCTTGACCTTTGATCGCTCTTTAGAATGTGTTGGGTAGCAACCCTAATCCCTAACCTCTAGCAAGTTATTGGCAGGTGTCAAGCAACAACCCCAATCTCTGACCTTTGATAGGTTCTTGGCATGTGTTGGGTTGCATCCTTGACCTCTGATAGCTCCTTGGCATATCTTGACCAACAACCTCAATCCCCAACCTCCAACAAGTCCTTGGTATGCATCAAGAAACAACCTTCATCTCTGACCTCTGACAATCTCTTGGTATGTGTCGACCCACAACCTTGACCTCTAATAGATCCTTGGAATGCATCAAACAACAAATCTAATTCCAAAAATCTAATCACATCTAAAAAAATAAGTCTTGCTTTTGATTTTAAAAGAGGACATGATAAGTCCTCTCTTAGGTCTTATATTTTTTATATGATGCAACTCTTGCCAAAGGGAACTGGGCATATGCAATATCATGGGTGTCCAAAAAGTGGCAATGAGGAAAAAAAATTGTTAGAATCCAAGATCACCTGCATGCAAATGGATACCTGTCACATGCAAAAGACATTCAGAACAAACAAGATCTGTAAACCTCAAAGTGTAAAATGCATTATGAGAATCTCTAATATTACAAAGAGATCAATCCTTATGAAGGATATCAAGAAACCCTAAAATGGAAACCCTAAATGAAACCCTAGTGTGCACACTTAATAATTAATCAATTATTAATGTGCCTAAGTTTAGCTTAAGCAACTAGAGGAATATGTGACTTAATTAATTAACCAGTATGATATAATTAATTAAGTATATAACTTATTACTCTAACACCCCCCCTTAAGATGAACTTAGGAAGAAGCTAAAACACTAGAATAAGATGCATGCAAGCAAAGATGGGTCCCGGAAACTAGGCCTGATCAGGTACCCATTTACAAATGCAAGAAAGAGGTAGAGGAGGAAAACCCAATGGGACAAAACCCCCCTACAATGATATGACATGCTGCAAAGAAGCACTGGAAGAACATTGTAGAGTAACACTGGAACTGCAATCTGGAAAGCAAGGAAAGATACTTCTGTCTACACGAAACCATATCGGAATCATCATAATGTGATAGCAGACCCAATGCCACAGAACACTCGAAAACTCCAAACGGGAACAATGCTGGAATCTATGAAGCAGCAGTCGATTATTGAATGATGTATCACTGAAAATGAACTGCAAAGATGCAAGTTGCACTCTCCCAACTGTCAAAATATCCAGGTAATCTCCAAAACACCCATCGGGCCAAATCTGGATTAACAAAAAACCTGAGATAGATACAGAAAAAAGTGCATGGACAGCAACATAAAGCTCCTCAATACCTTTCCAACACCGCAAAGATAGCGAAAATTGGAGATCGTGGCAAAGAGTTATGAGCTCAGAAGCATAAAAAGTACATCTGACTTCAACCAGAAATAAATGCAATAAAACAGGAAAATATTGTAAAATAAATTGCACCAAATGAAAGTACTCGGAACCAGCTTTCTGACAATATCTCGTTTGCCCAATTTCGATACCGTATGCCCAAGTTATGCAATAAAGAAAAAAATTACTTCTTTAGAGAAAACTAGGGTTAGCAGGGGACAAACAAGGTGCCATATGGATGCTGATGTCATGCTGATGTCAGCAGTTCACGAGCCTAAATTTGACGGCCTGGAGGTCGTCGCCGCAAAAAATTGGTCCCCTATGAAAAAAATTTCGGACCTTGGTCGCCATATGATCGCAAGCGCTGGGCAAGGGGCTGGGGCGGAGCCCCTAGTTCTCCATGGGACCGGCGGCCGAGGATGAAAAGCCCTCAAGGGCTGGCGGAGCTGGAGGTGGTGTATGGGCTGAGCGCCGCCCTATGGTGGCGGATCGGCGGCCCCCTGGTGGCCGCCGGGTGGCCGCCCGATGGCCGCTGTGTGGCAGAATCCATCATAACTGTGAGCACTGGCACAGAGCCCGAAAAAACACCGTTTTTTTATTTTTGTGCTATTTTCGACCTCGGAATGCGTGTTGGGTAGGCTGTACGGCCTCCCTGGTAAAACAATTTTGCCTCCCAGATCAAGATCACCAAAATCAACCAAATGACAGGCGTTCCTAGGGTTTTGAGGCGCTGTGAACGCGATGGCAACATCCATTTGAGCCCAAAGTGTGTTGAAAAATCAGCTACCCCCAGATCTTGCAGAAAAGATGCCTGTGGAAACCCTTGCATTTGAAACTCACTAAGAAGCCATATCTTCAAATCACAAACAGGCAGTGGCAGGTCTGGAGCTCTGATACCATGTTAGAATCCAAGATCACTTGCATGCAATCACCTGTCACATGCAAAAGACATGCAAAACCAACAAGATGTTCTGTAAACCTCAAAGTGTAAAATGCATTATGAGAATCTCTAATATTACAAAGAAATCAATCCTTATGAAGGAGATCAAGAAACCCTAAATGAAACCCTAGTGTGCACACTTAATAATTAATCAATTATTAATGTGCCTAAGTTTAGCTTAAGCAACTAGAGGAATATGTGACTTAATTAATTAACCAGTATGATATAATTAATTAAGTATATAACTTATTACTCTAACAAAAATGTGTTTTTAACTCACCAAAATCACAAAAAAAACAAATGACTTTTTGTATGGGTTGCCCATACAATATCCATTTTGGTTTGGTAATACCAAACTGAGTATCTATTTCCCAAAATTAATTTTCATCAATTTATGCAAACAAAATGGATATTTGATTTGAAACTTAGCCTAAAAAGAACACTTCAATAAAATGGACATAACTTTTGTTTTTCTTATCAAAATTACAACTGTTTATAGGCATAGGAAAGGTGATTAAGAGATCTACATAATGGACTAGTTGGTGTTTTTTAATTTTACATGAAAAAAATAATTATAAGCATATGAAGTTCATATTTCATTTTTGAAACATCAAATGCTCACTACCTTCACATGCAAAGTCTTTTTCATGATTTTTTTGTAACACTCATCTCAAAATACTTGAAACATTAGAAAAATTAAGGAATAATGAAATATTTATATTTATATTTTTTTTAGTAAGGAGATGAATAAATCTTTTTAAATCATCATATCTCTTTGTCCCTTTCTCTATGTCTCTATATATCACTATGTCTCCCCTTAAGCTATATATATATATATATATCTTCCTCTTAAGTCTCTCTCCATCTTAGGTCTCTCTCTCAAGCCTCTCCCACTCCCTCTCTCCCTTTATTCTCTCCCACTCCCTCTCTCTCTCAATGTCTCACTCACACTCACACTCTCTCCCTCTCAAGTCTCTATCTCCCACTCCCTCTCCCTCTCCCTCTCCCTCTCCCTCTCAAGTATCTCTCTCTCTCTCTCTCTCTCTCTCTCTCTCTCTCTCTCTCTCTCTCTCTCTCTTCATCTCCCTCTCTCTCTCCCCCCATCTCAAGTTACTTTTGAGGAGGAGAGAGAGAGGGGGGAGAGATAGAGTTATCTAGTTAGGGTGGGAAAGAGACACCTAAGAGAGAGAGACCTAAGAGGGGGGAGGAAAGTGAGTGAGAGAGAGAGAGAGAAAGGGGTAATGGGAGACATGTGAGGGAGAGAGGGAGATAAGGAAATGGAGAGGGAGAGATAGGGAGAGAGAGTGGGAGGTACCAGAGAGAGAGGGGGAGGGATGGAGAGAGAGAGAGAGATACTTGAGAGGGAGAGAAAGAGAAAGAGGGAGGGAGAGGGAGAGAGGGAAAAAGAGACCTAAGAGGTAGATGGATTGTTTATGTGTGTGAGAGAGAGAGAGACCTAAGAGGGGGAGAGACTTAAGAGGGAGAGAGAGATAAATAGAGGGAGGGAGGGAGAGAGGGAGAGAGAGAGAGAGGGAGGAAGAGGGTGAGAGAGGGAGAGAGAGGGAATTGAGAGGGAGAGAGAGAGAGAGAGAGAGAGAGAGAGAGAGTTATATAGTTAGGGTGGGAAGGAGATAATTGGGAGAAAGAGACCTGAAAGGGGGTTGGAAAGGAGGAGAGAGAGAGAGGAGGGAGGGAGAGAGAGAGAGAGAGAGAGAGAGGAGAGAGAGAGGGAAATGGAGTGGGAGGGACCTGAGAGCTAGATAGGGAGTGGGAGAGAGGGAGTGACTTGAGAGGGATAGAGGGAATGAGAGGAGAGAGAGAGAGACTTGAGAGGGAGATAGGGAGTGTGAGTAAGAGAGAGACATGAGAGAAGAGAGAGATGGAGTGGGAGAGAGAAAGAGAGAGAGGGGGGAGTGAGAGAGACCTAAGAGAGAGACTTAAGAGGGAGAGAGAGTTCAAAGGGAGGGGGAGAGAGCTGGGAGAGAGAGAGAGGGAGATGGAAAGTGAGGATGATGGAGAGAGAGAGAGAGAAAGAGAGATAGAGATAGAGGAGGGAGGGAGAGAGAGATACTTGAGAGGGGGATAGGGAGAGAGAGATAGAGGGAGAGGGAGAGAGACTTGAGAGGGATAAAGAGAGAGAGAGAGAGAGATCTAGTTGTGGTGGGAAGGATAAACCTAAGAGAGAGAGAGAGGGAGTGGGAGAGAGAGACCTAAGAGATAGAGAGAGAGGGAGAGAGGCCTTAGAGGGAGAGAGTGTGAGTGTGAATGAGAGATTGAGAGAGAGAGGGAGTGGGAGAGACCTGAGAGAGAGAGAGAGAGACCTAAGAGGGAGAGAGGGAATCAGAGAGTCCTGAGAGAGAGACCTAAGAGGGAGAGAGACTTCAAAGGGAGGGAGGGAGAAACTGAGAGAGAGGGGAGAGAGGAGAGGGAGAGTGAGAGTGAGAGGGAGAGGGAGTGGGAGGTACCTGAGAGAGACAAAGAGAGAGAATGAGAGAGAAAAGAAAGGAAGGATCGAGATAGAGGTAGAAATATAGGTCTATAGCTCAAGGAGAGAAAGAGTGAGAAAGATAGGTATAAAGAGGGACAAAGAGAGAATAAATGAGGGAGGGATAAGTCCAGAGTGTAAGGGGAGACATAGTGATATAAAGAGAGGTAGAGAAAGGGATAGAGAGATATGATGATTTATGAAGATTTTTTCATCTCCTTACTACAAATAAATAAATATTTCATTATTCATTACTTTTTCTAATGTTTAAAGTATTTTGAGATGAGTGTTAAAAAAAATCATGAAAATGAGACTTTGCATGTGAAAGTAGTGAGCACTTGATGTTTCAAAAATGAAATATGAATTTCAAATGATTATAATTACTTTTTGTGTACAATATAGAAAGACCACCTAGTCTACTGCGTAGATCTCTCAATCACCTTTCCAACGCCTAGAAAAATTCAAAATTTTGATAAGAAACGCAAAAGTTATGCCCATTTTACTGAAGAGGTTTTTTAAGGTCTTCAAAACGGATATCCATTTTGTTTTTCAAAAAGGATATCCATTTCAAACGGATATCCATTTTTTTTTCAAAAAAATGGGTTCCCACTTTCCAAAACAGATATCTATTTTGAAAAACAAAACGCATATCCATTTTTTCTAACCAAATTTGTAGCCTTGGGATTTCTCTCGAGTTTGCCTTGGTTTTTGGCTTGGGATTGCCTAACCTAGAAAGTCAACCAAATAAATGTTCTTACAAAATTTCCTTAGTTTTTTTAAGTTTTCCCTTGTGGCTGATGACTTTTTTATCCGAAATTCATGAAACAAAAAGGGTTTATAAAAAAATTTGTTAGCTTTCCACCAATATAAGTTATGCCTTATTGAATTTAATAAATAATTATTATTTATATTCTACATACACTACGACTAAAGTCCAGATTGATAGGTTGATTGAAAAACTTCTATAACTTTCAAACTACTTAACATTTTTCAGACCTACAAGATGTGTCACATTCTATGCTTCGCATAATATAGGATAAAAAAATGAATTTCATAATTTTTTTACCAAGTTATGGTGGTCAAACATAGACATTTTAATAATTATAAAAAGTTCTAATAAAAAAATCATAACTAATTATTTGCACGGAAAAAATTATTAAAAAAAAAATCGACACATCCGGGCATGTGTCCTCTACTTGTATTGAAAGATTCAGACAAAAAAAATATTATTTTTTTCTTGTACTTAGGGTGGTCATACATACACTTGCTTCTTATCTTTTTCCTAAAAATTTAGTACCACTACATTGAAATTTTAAATTTTCGCAAAACAGATTTACTTTTTTTCCAAAAAAGGACTAGTATCCTAGAAACTACATTCAATTTTCTACAACTTTTGTTCTTACATATTTTTCAAATTATGTTAATAACCTATTTTTGTTCTTACATATTTTTTAAATTATGTTATTTGTGGTCTTTATTATGAGTTCAATTTTTAGTAGTCTTTTAATTTTTCATGTGTTCTTTTACTTTATTATTCAAGTTCAATCTTTGGTCTTTTTTATTTTATCCTTTTAATTTATTTAGTGTCTTTTGCTTTTGTGTATCCTTTTTCCCCTAATTTTATTCCCTTCCCCCAATTTCTTGGTCTTTGTGTCTACCACCCTCCCCAAGCCCTCTCACCTATTTATCCTCCAAGTCTACTACTCCCTTTCTATTCTCTTTTCTCTATTTGATTATCATCTAGATGATGGATCATGGAGAATGATTTGAAACGTTGATGAGAAAAAACTCATACATAGTTTTAATATAGAAACATTGCACTAATTAATTATGGATTGCGGAAATTTATGGCTTTTAACCTATTCAAATTTTTATGTCAAGTTGCTAACTCTGATTTTCTGAATTTTCATCACCACTTAGAGGCCTATTTTGGACCCCCATGATCCTGCACTGACCCCACTATGCAAACCCAAATGTTCAAGTGTCTTCATGCCAATGTTTCATATACGACTCCTCATACACTCCTTTGTGACATGATTATGAATGAAAACATCCACAAACTCCCACAAGATCAAGGGCTAGCCTATGAATTTTCCACCATGTTTTTGCTTCACCACTTTGATCTCAAGATGATGATAACTCCCTCAAGTTTTGGGGGCCTTACCATTGTGTTGTAGGTTGTGAACCTCATGATTTTGTACCAATCACTTGCATACATGCCAAAAAATAAGTTGCAAACAACAAAAAACATTCCAAAAATCATCTAAAACATCAATCTAGTAGTTGAAACAATTGTTTTTGTAGATCCAAAAGTTGAAGCCTTTCACCAATAGCATGATTCATGATAGTTTTCCAAAAATCTATAAATTGGTAGTTGAATTTGATTGCTAATAGTAGTCCAAAATCAAAAACCCTATAAATTAATAGTATTAAAATGATACAATAACTACAATACTGAAATCCCTTACAAAAATCAAAAACATAGGAGCTAGCCTAAAAAATCATGTAATGCTTGAAAATATTCCAACAACATCATCAAATTGAAGATAACTCAATCCTATGGTTGGAAACACTTGTATGGACTCCTTTCCCTTGAACTTTATCTCTATACTATACATTTCAAATAAATTTGACCAATGTATGTCAACTATGATGTTCCCCTCTTACAAACTGGTGTTATATGATTTACCTTGGAATTCAAAGGTCTTGACCATGATGCCCCAAGTTGTTTGTCTATCATTACCCAATGAAGGTAAAAATAAGAGTAGAAACATGTACCATGGTTGTGACATTGCATTTATTTTCTTTGAATCATAAATATAATGGTTAAGAACCATCTTGTTCTAGCTACAAACTCCTCAATAGTGACAATGGGTTATAAACTCCTTGATCAAATATTTGAAAAAATTTCTTTGGTTACAAGGGAAATGCATGCAATACTAGAAATATTGAGGGAAAAAGATCTAACATCTGGAATAATACCTAATGGCCCTTAGTTCATGTGTCTATTGCAACTAATCGACCCATTATCATTATGTCGAGTTGATGGTTCTCAACAAAAAGGTTCTTGTTACCTAAATTTCACTCAACTCATTCAGGTAGAGCTTTTGATTAAAAACTTAAAACAAAGGTATATTTCTTATCCCTTTCCTTCATTACATTCTATTACATAAACAAAAATTCAAATATTTCATGAATAATAGATTACTGCATTATAATAGATTTATGTAACATAGAAGAGATTTGTACAGATCTTTTCTAGAAAAAGTAATCTTTATTGATGATTTAAATGTTCATGGTCTCACACAAACCGTGAGACTAACTTATTCAATATACATAAAGAAAATAATATACATGAATAAGTAAATTGAATGGCATGCACATATAAGGAAAGAGACTAGTCATTGCCTGAATGATTGGTTCGTTGTTGTTGTTTGCCTCGTGCTTCATGTCTCAAGTATCCTTTAGTTCACTTTAGTTTGTGTGTCCAAGTCCCTGCATTTGATTGACATAGTGATGTTAGAGCAATGCTCTAAGCAATGAGATGTCTCAAACATTATATGAACAAACACCTATGCATATAAACTGATCTCCAGATGTATTAAATAAGCAATGCATACTTTAGGTGCCTAAGAAAACCATCAAAGTTATCAAACACACCTAAAACATGCACATGTTTTTATAACTTGTTTGCCTCATGTGCAGATATAGGAAAAGTTATGTTGTTTTAATTCATCAGATTATAGCATGTGGGATAAATGTGGCTCCCCCAAAGGTTGAGCCTAGTGTGCTTTGTTGTGCTTTGAAGAGGCATAAAAATTTACATGATGGTTAATGTTATAGTATGCTAGCCCAAATAGTAATGCACTGTCATATGTGACATGTATTTATTTGGGAAAATCATAAAGAATGTTTACAATATTTAATGTCAAACAGATTAAAGAAGTGTAATAATGTGCTTTTTCATGAAAGAATAGTATGATCTTAGCTTGTAGATGATCTATGAAATTGAGGAGGAACTAATCATTAGAATGTAGTCTCATAAGAAAGGATAGTGACCAAATTTTGAGCATACGAAGATCAAGGGGAGTCTTCAACAGTTAAGAAAAAACAACAAAGAAAATGGAGACTATGAGTAAAATCTATAAATCTTTATAACTGTTGTATACTAGTTATAGACTAGTTCTTCATTTGAAGAAGGTCATGATTAATGATGAGGTAGCACACATATCATTTTTTATCAAAACATAGTTATATCAAGTGCAAGGTAGAGCATATCATGGAAGACATACAGTGAAAATGGAATAGAATCCATGCGATAGTCTTTTCATAGAAACAAGGTTATTCCATAAAGCCATAAAGGAGCAATGTAATCATGCAAATCACAACCACTATAGTTATTAAAGAGCATAATCATGAAAGAATAGGTTAATCCATTATTGATATGAAGGGTTTATCATGAAAATGGCATAATAATAGTTGTCAAATCCTTAATGATGAAGTGCTCATAACACTATCCAACAATGATAACCAGGGTTTTGTTTGCAAGAATATGTGATAATCTTATATGTACAATTGAGCCCAAGCTTAAAGGAAGTCTTGATTTTTAAGTTCTTGATGAGAATCATTCTTTAAAATGGGGAATCTTATACCTATGAATGACAATGTTACAGGAAAAGACAAGAAAGTAAAGACAGACTTGTCAAAAATCTCGATAAAGAAATTACATCAAGGAAATATAAAAGTGGTAAATGCGCATGATTTGGAGCCCAATACTAATAAGCTTCTAACAGGGGTAAAAATAAATGAAAAATGTATGTCACAACTAGAAAAGGCTTTGTACCTCTTCAGGTTTAGGGAAAAGCACAATAAGTAGTAGGATATATGAAGAGCAATATTCATAAGGTAGTAAATTCATTGTTACTTGTAAAAAAGGCAATGAATTTTTAGGGACTATCATGAATCAATGTTGCAACTAGATACTTCAAAGACCTTTGTGTTCATTATTGAATATATATATATATACTTGGGAGGTGGATTGATGAGAGTAAATATAAATATGGGATAATGCCACTGAAATGCAAATAAGTGATAGGTGTTATACATTATATTACTTTCTTGCATTTAAATGTGAGATTTACATTCAAACATGTTTCAAAATACAAGTATGGTGGCTTTCTTGTAGCTTCGTAAATGAGGAAAAAATGGGGGCAAGATTCTTATATAGTAGACAAAAGCTAAAAATGTGAAGCCACGGTAATGACAGGTCATAGAGCATCGAAATGCAAAAGAATGCAAACATTTTCAACATAGAGCCAAGTGTGGCCTATAGAAGAGTAACAAAGTAGTAAATGACGAGGGTTTCTAGAATGATTGAAGAACACAAAACCAAGAGAATACTAGGGTGAGCTACTACCATTTGAAGGAGTAGGTTTTTAGATGAAACAAACCCTCAAACAAAATGACCATGAACAACTAAATGGAGGATGCGAGTTTTGGAAAAACTGAATGGAGTTTTCTTGCAGAATATGCAAGAAGCCACAGCCAAAAAGAAAAACCCGGAATAGAGGATGATAGAGGAGAAAATTTTCAATGATATTTCATGTGTCCTTTCAAAGATCTCACAGTTGCATGAAGGTTTGAATGAGAATGACAATCTTTCAAATGTAGGTGGGAAAGAGACTTGTTTGTATGGCTATCAACCTTGGGATTGGATACAGAAGCATCAGGATCTAGTTGCAAAGCTTCAACGCATGTGAAAATCAATACAAGTTGCATTAAATCATCATGTGCTCCATGAAGAGCTAGAATTATGGCCATTGTTTGATAGTCATTTTATTGCAAAAGAATAGGACAAGATTCTAGGACGCATAAAGGGCCATTAAAATGCAGAAAGTTTTTTCAGCAAACACCAAAATCTTTGTGTAGGCTTACAAATCAGCATGGGAAAGCATAGAAACAAAAATGTATTCATTATTTTTCTTACCAATCTAGAGATCTGCAATGAAATCCTTCCTACAGAGCTCCATAACCCTAGCAATGGCGATGGCCAAGCTTCCTCAAGAAGCTTCATGAAGAATGAGATGAAGTGTTTCATTTTCCCCTTCTTCTTGTCCTTAGGGTTTGTGAAACCTAAAAGGCCGATGGCATTTTTGTCATGTTCTTAGAAAAATGCAAATGAAACAATTGAACCCATGAGAGGCTAAAACTTTTAGTCTTATTGATTCAATATTTTCCCCTTCTATATAATGTAAGTCTTTTAAGACTTGTAACTTCTTTCTTTTATTTTTTTTGCATAATATTTAAAACTGTAAAAAATTAAATCTTGGTGATGTTTGATAAATCACTTAAGACTTAAGTGTTCTTTTTATGCAAAGATGATGGAGGCTTTCAACACATGAGGGGGGTTATAGATATTCTTTCATTTATGCCATGCCAAGCTTTTAGGGAGGTTATTTTGCAATTTGCAAACATTTAGAGAGCATCTAGGAGGGTTTTTATTGCTTTTGAGATCTTTTTAGGGGTTGTTTGGTGAGTCACCTTGGTAGACTAGGTCATGTTTGAATTTTTCACACATTTGGAGCTCTTTTGGGGAGGATCTAGTCCCTATATTTTTGGCTTTTTAGTTGCATCTAATCCAAGGAAGCTTCTAGCACCTTTTTTGGTGGAACCACTTGGTGTTTTGCTACTTAGTTGTTTTTGTAACTCATTTTTGAGTTAGTTCTATTCATGCAGACCTTGGAGATAGTGACTTTAGCAATCCTTTCATGGGATTTATGTATGCTTTTGTAACTCATTTTTTTGGTTATGAATATCAGACTCAACCTTGGATATCAATGATTTTGGATTCTTTCCCTCTTGTTATTTGCTTCATTGTGTGCATTGAGTTGATTGATTGATTTATTTGTGAGGTATTATTATTCTCCTTATGGATTTGTCTCATATTTAGCACCTTTTTGCAAAAAGGTATGTTTTTCATAGGTTGCAATCTATGTCAGAAATGCAAAAGGCATTTAGCTATGAATTTTTTTTCCTCCTAAGAGCTTGAACATTAGGACCCTTTTGTGAAATATTTATGCAAAGATATACATAAATTAGTTGTGTAGTTTTGAATTCTATTACTGAAGGCAAGTGTATGCAAATCTGGTTTCAAGTAGACAAGTGTTGGCATGCTCTTTAACCCATCATATGATGAAAAATTTTCTCCTACGCCTCCTTGTTATCTATATCAAACTAAATCAACAGTTGTTTCTAGTTAGAATATCTTTGCTACAGGAGGTTATAAAAATGTTTCATATTCCTACCACCCACCACCCAAGCACAAACTCCATGGCAACTAGTGTATGTCCATAACCAACCTCAAGAATCTCATTTTGTACCTAATCAACAATATCATTTTCCCAATCAGCTCCAAAATGATGAGAGACCGGAGGTTGAAAATATTGAGAACATATTGCTTGATTGGACCAAGCAGTTGTAGGATATCGAAAGGTAGCAGGAACTTTATTTTCGGCAAGAATAAATAGCTTACAAAGCTTATATTCATGAGCTACAGGTAAAGGCTTTTATTCCAAAGTTCCAAGTTTTAGAGCTCCTTCTTCATTTCTAGATTCTAGACATATGCAGGACCAGCCCTCTATCTCCCATTTGCAACCCTTTCAAATTCCTTTGCCAACTATATCTAGCATGGAAAACTATGATGAAATTTATAGGCTGGAAGAGCATGTGTTTACAATCCCAAGCATCAAGGAAAAGAAACAAAGTGTAAGGAGAGTGGATGAGGATCATAGGGAAGATTTGATTTTCACATTTGATGAGCTACCTTGTTTTGTTGATAAGGATGCAATTTCAGAGCAGTTAGAAGACATCAAACAATCTGAGGAGTTTTTGGTTAATAACAATCAGTGTGACAATGGATCTTTTGATCACGAAGAAGAGCAGTGTACAACCATATTTGATGTTTTTGAGCATGCTATGGATGGAAAGGATAATATTGAGCTTAATGAAGAGGTATGTACTAATATAATTGAACACTTTTGCTCAAAATTGGGTGACAAGGAATCAAATTTGTTAAAGGAGGTTGACACTCATGATGAACTAGAACAATAGGTTCATGAGCTTGAACACGTGTTGAAATAGTAAGAGGAATGTGAAGTTGAGAAGGTGGATCTCATTATCTTAAATCAAGAGACTCCTCATGAACCTACTTTGTAAGGTCATAACTTTTTGGAGGAGCTTCCTTTCTATTGTGTAGAGGAGTTTGAGGCAGATAAATCAGTTGAAATTTTGTTTCAAGAGGCTTCTTCATTGTTTGAACACTTGCCTTCCTTCGTTGAAGAAGACAAAACTGAATTGGAATGTCTTTCTTTGAATGATAATGAGGATTATGAGCAACTCCCTTTCTGGTGTATAAAAGAGCCTGAGGTTGATGTATTAGTCAAAAGTGTGTTGGAAGAAGTCATCTCATATTTTGGACATTTTCCTTACTCCATTGAAGGAATGAGTGATCATTTGGAACAACAGTATGTAAAGAAAGTGGGTGATCAGATGACTGATTGGATTGACGAGGAGGAGATCCATGAACCTCAACCAGAAGGTATAGCAGTTTTCCATGAACATAGCAGGGGTAGTCCAAGCTTTTTTCATTCAAGGGGTTGCCCAATCAAATATTTAGCTAGTGTGGAGTCCAATGCAAGACCAATGATCAATCTTGCACTCACACATGAAGGTACAACTGAAGATGGTATCAAATATCCACTAGAAGTTAAACAATAGTATGTTCAACTCATGTTTTCCCCCTTGAATAACATTACATATGATATGTTTGGAGAGGTAAGTGAGTTTGTTTATCTTTTTCAAGAATTGGTGCATCAACTTGTTGAACATTTCTCTGTATATTGTCTTTTATTAGTTTCCATCATGCATGCAAATCACTGCATATTGAAAAGAAAGGGAAGCTATTTCAATATTCCTATAAATGGTTTTGTTAGTGTAGGGTAGGTTTAGCTGCAAGTTTATTTTCCCTAAGTGTTGTTTCAACACAGTTAGGTAGTTTCTATTCTATTATTTTATTTTCAATAAGTTTCAAGGTGTCATTCATACAATAAAATTTGAGTTACAGAAGTTTTGAATTTTTTTCCTAAGTCATAAGCCTAGTTTTTGAGTGACTCCATACCTAATGGACAAGTCTAGGAAATTGGTCTTCATGTTTAGCAAGAAAACATCCAACAAATGTCACCAGAAATGTTACCTAAATTTCACTCATAGCTCATTCAGGTAGAGCTTTTGATTAAAAACTTAAAACAAAGGTACATTTCTTATCCCTTTCCTTCATTGCATTCTATTACATAAACAAAAATTCAAAGATTTCATGAATAGCAGATTACTACATTATAATAGATGTATGTAACATAAAAGAGATTTATACATATCGTTTCTGAAAAAAAAAAAAATTTATTGATGATTTAAATGTTCATGGTCTCACACAAGCCGTGAGACTAACTTATTCAATATACATAAATAAAATAATATACATGAATAAGTAAATTGAATGGAATCACATATAAGGAAAGAGACTAGTCATTGCCTGAATGACTAGTTTGTTGTTGTTGTTTTCCTCTTGCTTCTTTTCCTAAGTAACCTTTAGTTCACTTGAGCTTTTGTGTCCAAGTCCCTGCATTTGATTGACAAAGTGATGCTAGAGCAATGCTTTAAGAAATGAGACATCTCAAACATTATATGAACAAACACCTATGCATATATAAATTGATCTCTAGATGCAATAAATAAGCAATACATACTTTAGGTGTCTAAGAAAACCATCAAATTTATCATAGACACATAAAACATGCACACATTTTTCTAACTTGTTTGCTTCATGTGCAGATATAGGAAAAGATATGATGTTGTTCTAATTCATCAGATTATAGCATGTGGGATAAATGTGGCTCCCACAAGGTTTGAGCCTAGCATGCTTTGTTGTGCTTTGAAGAGGCATAAAAAATTACATGATGATTGATGTTATAGTATGCTATCCCAAATAGAAATGCACTATCATAGGTGACATATATTTGTTTTGGAAAAACATAAAGAATGTTCACAATATTTTATTTCAAACAAAAGAAATGCAATAATGTGTTTTTTCATGAAAGCACAATATGATCTTAGCCTGTACATGATCTATGATATTGAGGAGGAACTAATCATTAGAATTTAGTCTCATAAGAAAGGATAGTGACCAAATTTTGAACATACAGAGACCAAGGGCAGTCTTCAACTGTTAAGAAAAAACAACAAAGAAAATGGAGACTATGAGTAAAATCTATAAATCTTTATAACTGTTGTAGACTAGCTATAGACTAGTTCTTCATTTGAAGAAGGTCATGATTAATGATGAGGTAGCACACATATCATTTTTTATCAAAAAACAGTTACATCAAGTGCAAGATAGATCATATCATGGCAAACAACCGTGACAATGGAATAGAATCCATATGATAGTCTTTTAAGAGAAACAAGGTTATTCCATAAAGCCATAAGGGAGCAATCTAATCATGCAAATCACAACCACTATAGTTATTAAAGAGCATAATTTTGAAACAATAGGTTAATCCATTATTGATATGAAGGTTTTAAAACATGAAAATGGCATAACAATAGTTGTCAAATCCTCAATGATAAAATCCCCATAACACTATCCAACAGTGATAACCAAGGTTTTGTTTGCAAGAATATTTGATAGTCGTATATGAACAATCCAACCCAAGCTTAAAGGAAGTGTTGTTTTTTAAGTTCTTGATGAGAATAATTCTTTAAAATAGGGAATCTTATACCTATGAATGAAAATGTTACAAGAAAAGAGAAGAAAATAAAGACAGACTTGTCAAAAATCTTGATAAAGAAATTGCATCAAGGAAATCTAGAAGTGGGAAATGCACATGATTCGGAGCCAAATACTAATAAGCTTCTAAAAGGGGTAAATTGAAATTAAAAAGATATGTCACAATTATAAAAGGCTCTGTCCCTCTTCAGGTTTAGGGAAAAGCATAATAAGTAGTAGGATATATGAAGAGCAATATTCATAAGGCAGTAAATTCACTGTTACTTCTAAAAAAAGGCAATGAATTCTCAGGGTCTATCATGAATCAATGTTACAACTAGATACTTCAAAGAGCTTTGCATTCGTTGTTGAATATATATATATATATACACTTGGGAGGTGGATTGATGAGATTAAATGTAAATCAAGGATAATTCCACTAAAATGCAGATAAGTGGTAGGTGATATACATTATATTACTTTCTTGCATTTAAATGTGAGATTTATATTCAAACATGTTTCAAAATACGAGTATGGTGGCTTTCATGTACCTTCGTAAATGAGGAAAAAATGGGGGCAAGAGTCCTATATAGCAGAAAAAAGGTAAAAATATGAAGCCATGACAATGACAGGTCACGGAGCATCGAAATACAAAAGAATGCAAACATTTCCAACATAGAGCCAAGTCCAACCTATAGAAGAGTAACAAAGTAGTAAAGGTTGAGGGTTTCCAGAATGATTGAAGAACACATACCCAAGATAATACTAGGGTGATCTACTACCATTTGAAGGAGTAGGTTTTCATATGAAATAAACCCTCAAACAAAATGACCATGAGCAACTAAATGGAGGATGCGAGTTTTGGAAAAACTGAATGGATTTTTCTTGCAAAATATGCAAGAAGCCACATCCAAAAAGAAAAACCTGGAATAAAGGATGATAGAGGAGAAAATTTTCAATGATATTTCATGTGTCCTTTCAGAGATCTCACAGTTGCATGAAGGTTTGAACGAGAATGACAATCTTTCAAATGTAGGTGGGAAAGAGACTTGTTTGTATGGCTATCAACCTAGGGATTGGATACGTAAGCATCAGGATCTGGCTGTAAAGCTTCAACGCATGTGCAAATCAATACAAGTTGCATTAGATCATCATGTGTCCTGTGAAGATCTGGAATTATGGCCATTGTTTGACTATTATTACTGTAGAAGAACAAGACAAGATTCTAGGATGCATAAAGGGCCATTAAAATGCAGAAAGTTTCTTCAACAAACACTAAAATCTATGTGAAACTTACAAATCAGCGTGGGAAAGCATAGAAACAAAAAAGTATTCATTATTTTTCTTACCAAGCTCGAGATCTGCCATGAAATCCTTCCTACATAGCTCCACAACCCTAGCAGTGTCGGGGGCCAAGCTTCCTCAAGAAGCTTCATGAAGAATGAGATGAAGTGTTTCATTTTTTCTTTTTTGTCCTTAGGGTTTGTGAAACCTAAAAGGCTGATGGCATTTTTGTCATGTTTTTAGAAAAATGAAAATGAAACAATTGAACTCATGAGAGGCTAAGAATTTTAGTCTTATGCCTTCTATATTTTCCCCTTCTATATAATGTAATTCTTGTAAGACTTGTAACTTATTTCTTTTATTTTTTTTGCATAATATTTAAAATTGTAAAACATTAAGTCTTGGTGATGTTTGATAAATCACTTAAGACTTAAGTGTTATTTTTATGCAAAGATGATGGAGGCTTTTAATGCATGATGGGGATATAGATATGCTTTCATTTATGCCATGCCAAGCATCTAGGGAGGTTATTTCGCAGTTTACAAACATTTGGAGAGCATCTCGAAGGGTTTTTATTGCTTTTGAGAACTATTTAGGGGTTGTTTGGTGAGTCACCTTGGTAGACTAAGCTATGTTTAACTTTTTCACACATTTGGAGCTCTTTTGGGGAGGATCTAGTCCCTATATTTTTGGCTTTTTAGTTGCATCTGACCCAAGGAAGCTTCTAGCACCTTTTTTGGTGGAACCACTTGGTGTTTTGCTACTTAGTTGCTTTTGTAACTCATTTTTGAGTTAGTTCTATTCATGTATCCCTTGGAGATAGTGAATTTTGTAGTCCTTTCACAGGATTTATGTACGCTTTTGTAACTCATTTCTTTTACATGAATATCATAAACAACCTTGGATATCAGTGATTTTGGAGTTTTTCCGTCTTCTTATTTGCTTCATTGTGTGCATTGAGTTGATTGATCGAGTTATTTGTAAGGTATTGTTATTCTCCTTATGGCTTTGTCTCATATTTAACACCTTTTTGCAAATAGGTATGTTAATGCAGGTTGCAATCTGTATCAAAAATGCAAAAGGCCTTTAGCTGCGAATTTATATTTTCCTCCTAAGAGCTTGAACATTAGGACCCTTTTGTGAAATATTTATGCAGAGATATACATAAATGAGTGGTGCAATTTTGATTTATATTACTGAAGGCAAGCATATGCAAATTTGGTTTCAAGTTCAAGTAACATTTAGGTGCATCACCATATGGTTTAATCATTTCAATTTATGTTATCTTTTTACCCTTTTCCTCAACAAATCAGTAGATTAGTTTTTAGCTGAGTACCAAAGGAATTCAGCCTTCTCTAAAGGCTATTTTCCATTACAGGTGACTCACAACTTGGAAAATTTCCCATGTTTCTCCAAAGTGTTAAGGTTTACAACTTAACTAGGGTGCAACTTTAAGAGATAACATTTTTTTGCACGCCCAGTGGGACTGTGAACTATTTCTCAGTCCTTTTTTATACTTTTTGTTTTTTTTTGTTTGGTGTATAGTAGAGGTTTCAGCCTTTAGGAGGTATTTTCTTTACACACCTAGCAACTTTGAAAAGATTATTTGTTGGTTTCAAGCAAACAAGGTGTTGATATGTTCTTTAACCCATCTTATGATAAAAAAATTGTTCCTACACCTCCTTGTTATCTATATCAAACTGGATCAATAACTGGTTTTATTCAAAATATATTTGCTACAGGATGTTATAAACAAATGTTTCATATTCCTGCCACCCACCCACCCAAGAACAAACTCCATGGAAACAAGTGTATGTCCATAACCAGCCTCAAGAATCTCATTTTGTACCTAATCAATAATATCATTTTCCCAATCAGCTCCAAAATGATGAGAGGTTGGAGATTGCAAATATCACAAACATATTTCTTGATTGGACCAAGCAATTGTAGGATATTGAAAGGCAGCAAGAACTTGATTTGCAGCAAGAAGAATTAGCTTACGAAGCTTATCTTCATGAGCTGCAGGTAAAGGCTTCTATTTCCAAAGTTCCAAGTTTTAAAGCTCCTTCTTCATTTCTAGATTCTAGACATATGCAGGACCAACCCCCTATCTCCCATTTGCATCCCTTTCAAATTCCTTTGCCAGCCATATCTAGCCTGAACATCTATCTTGAAATTGCTAGGTTGGAAGAGCATGTGTTTACAATTCCAAGCATCAAGGAGAAGCAACAAAGTGTATGGAAAGTGGATGAGGATCAGAAGGAAGAGTTGATTTTCACATCTGATGAGCTGCCTTATTTTGTTGATGAGGATATAGTTTCAGAGCAGCTAGAAGACATCAAACAATCTACAGAGTTGTTGGTTAATAACAATCAGTGTGACAATGGAGCTTTTGATCATGAAGAAGAGCAGTTTACAACCAAATTTGATGTTTTTGAGCATGTTATGGATGAAAAGGCTAATATTGATCTTTATGAAGAGGTGTGCACTGATATAATTGAACACTTTTGTTCAAAATTGGGTGACAAGGAATCAAATTTGTTAAAGTAGGTTGACACTCATGATGAACTAGAACAATAGGTTCACGAGCTTGAACACATGTTGAAATAGTAGGAGGAATGTGAAGTTAAGAAGGTGGATCTCATTATCTTAAATCAAGAGACTCCTCATGAACCTATTTTGTAAGGTCATAACTGGTTGGAGGAGCTTCCTTTCTATTGTGCAGAGGAGTTTGAGGCAGATAAATCAGTTGAAATTTTGTTTCAAGAGGCTTCTTCATTGTTTGAACACTTGCCTTCCTTCGTTGAAGAAGACAAAACTGAATTAGAATGTCTTTCTTTAAGTGATAATGAGGATTATAAGCAACTCCCTTTCTGGTGTATAAAAGAGCCTAAGGTTGATGTATTAGTTGAAAGTGTGTTGGAAGAAGTCATCTCGTTGTTTGGACATTTTCCTTACTTCGTTGAAGGAATGAGTGATCATTTGGAACAATGATATGTAAAGCAAGTGGGTGATCAAATGCCTTATTCGATTTACAAGCAAGAGATCCATGAACCTCAACCAGAAGGTATAGCATTTTTCCATGAGCATAGTGGGGGTAGTCCAAGCTTTGTTCATTCAAGGGTTTATCCAATCAGATATTTAATTGGTGTGGAGTCCAATGCAACACCAATGATCAATCTTGCACTCACACATGAAGGTACAACTGAATATGGTATCAAAGATGCACTGGCAGCTAAACAAGAGTATGTTCAACTCACTTTTTTCTCCTTGAATAACATTACATATGATCTGTTGGGAGAGGTGAGTGAATTTGTTTATCTCTTTTAAGAATTGGTACATCGACTTGTTGAACATTTCTCTATATATTGTCTTTTCTTAGCTGCCATCATGTATGTAAATCACTGCATATTAAGAAGAAAGGGAAGTTATTTCATTCTTCCTGTAAATGATTTTTTTTTAGTAGTTTTGTATTACTGGTTAGTGTAGGGTAGGTTTAGTTGCAAGTTTCTTTTCTCTAAGTGTTGTTTCAACATAATTAGGTAGTTTCTTTTCTATTGTTTTGTTTTCAATAAGTGCCAAGGTGTCATTCATACAATCAAATTTGAGTTATAAAAGTTCTAAGTCTATTTCCTAAGTCATAAGCCTAGTTTCTAAGTGACTCCATGCCCAATGGACAAGTCTAGGCAATTGATCTTCATGTTTAGCAGGCAAACATCCAACAGATGTCACCAAAAATGTTACCTAAGTTTCACTCATAGCTCATTCAGGTAGAAAATTTGATTCAAAACTTAAAACAAAGATACATTTCTTATCCCTTTCCAAGGTAGACCGAGTACAACCACTGAGAGATGTATCACCTTTGAATAAGGTTTTAGTTTTCGCCAATAGAAAATCCATGTAGAAGTCTTTATATATCACATGTTTAACTAAAATAGTGACCAATTGCTCTACTCTCATGATGCTCAAAATTTGGGGTGTTGTATTCTTCATGAATCTTCCAACTTTCTTATAGATCATAACCCACAACACCATACCAGTCTTAGTTAAAAAATATTGAACATCAAAATGACACCTATTTTTCGTACCTTCATATATCACCAAACTTACTAGGGCAACTATCCCCATTTGGTCTTCAAGTGTAGTGAAGTGATAGCTTAATGAATGTGCCAAGTATACTTTTGTGTCCATGTTTTGATTATATGGGAAAAATAGGTTTTGAATGGACCCGAAACCATTTACAACAAGTTTTGAATGGATTTGAAACCATTAACATGCGAGCTTTGACAGGGACCCAAAACCCAACCAAAAAATGAATGTTTCTTAAAGATACTCATAGCTAACAAGCAGCTAAACAACAACAAATATACAAAGAATGACCAAGACTTTCCAAATTTGCAACACAAGGTTAAGCAAGGAACCTTACACCTTAACATGACAAGAATGTGGACCTAGAGCCCAAACAAAAAAAAAGAATTGTTTGATTCAGTCAAGCAACAAAACATGACATAAGAACCACTTGAGACAACCAGGAAACCATCAGCCTACAAAAGCTAAACTGTAGCATAACACTTAATAGTAATACCCAACGATTTCAAATTCCCCACTTCAATGGGGGAATTAAAAATTAGAAATAAACACTGGAGAGCCCCAATAAAACCACTTGAGACAATAAAAAATCCATGAACTTGAAGCAGCCAAACTACAACATAATACTTTGCAACAAAACCCAATGAATCCAAACTCCCCCCATCAATAGGGAATTTAACACTAGAATGAAAACACTAAAGATAAATAGTCTTCTCATAACACCAATCTGTTGAAAACACCAACCCAACCTCCACCTTAATAGGATGGGGATCCCCTCTGTAGGAGAGGATGAAATGAGAATCTTTAGTAAAGGACATAGAACTTCCCACTAGATCCACAACACTCCTCTCCATTTCAATAGGAGAGGACTCCACCTTAGAAGGAGCAATATCCACCTCCATAAAAGACCTCGACTACAACACCCAATAGCAAGCAACTATACTCGCCAAAAGTGAAGACAATACATCCTTTCGTAAAGCAACACATTAGAGCACAAAAGAAGACCATGAACACTATGTAGCAAGCATCCAAGAAAGAAGAAAATTTTGAGCCTTAAACATAATCATTTGGAAGGACTCGGACATAAGGGAGAACACACCCCAAACATGCAACACAAACTAGGCCTTCTTGATAAACAATAAACTCAAGCCAACCATTGGAGGAGATACAAAAATAGAGGTAGAAAAACCCCCCAAAAACATTCAAAAGAAAAATAAATTCCCTTTGAACCATAGATGCATGTCATACCAAAAAGGGGCTAATCAACTTTCAAGCAAAATAAAAGAGCTTGAGCTAACAAAGCAGAAAACACCATCAACAAGAAGAAACCCAAGAAAGACCAACCCAAGACAGGGGGACACCCAACAAGGCCTACAATGTATCAATAGGGAGGGAAAACACCTAAACCCCAACAATCTCCATAGTAAAAGAACCCTAAAGCACAACCCTCTCAAGGCATATCCAACTCATGGCAAGAAGCCATAAGCATTGCAGAGGAACATCACCAGACGATAAAGGGAGAAGCCCACCTCTGGTCCATAATAGGAACTTCCAAAATGACTTTGAAAGAGAAGCAAGAAGCAACACAAGAGCCAAACCAACAATGTGACTCAAGTAGAAAACCAAAGGATTGGAGACAAAACAAACAACGCCCAACAAGATCCAGAGAACCATGAACCGTTGAGGGCCATGAAGCAAGTGGAGAGCCAAGGAAGACTTATCCAAACCACAAAGTGGTATTCTTTTGTATTCTTATTCGAAGGTACCAGGGAGACAACACTCACCATGGCATCTACATGTCAATTTTCTCTCCTAGGGACACTTTCTATTGTGAAAGAGGAGAATCGATCAAGTAAGGAAAAAGAGAGGTCTCATTACTAAGACAACTTATTTTGTTTATCTTAATGAGTTCCCATAATCTGATTCACAATAAGTTTAGAGTCACCACATATATAGAGATGCTTTATGTTTAATGTGATCGTGACACACAAGCTAACAATAAGGGATTTATACTCAACGATGTTATTCGTGCAAGTAAACTCTAGATGAAAGGAGAGAGGGATCGACTAACCTTTAGGTGAGATTAAAACAACACCTGATCCGAAGCTAGTTTGACATATCGATCCATCGAAATACATCTTCCATACAAGATCGTGATTAATTGTAAAAATATCTTCATCAAAGAAAAAATCTAGACCAGGGAAGGAGTGAGGCAAAGGAGTGAGGTGAAGGAGCGTCCGCTAGTTGATTAGTAATCGCTTGACCTTTTATTAACTTTTGAGTTACATAATTTATATCAAACTCAGAAAGCAACATTACCCACTTCGTTAACCTTCCAACAAGGTCAACACTAGAAAACAAATGCCTCATAAGGTCACTTTTCACAATGACATGTGT
Source organism: Sequoiadendron giganteum (assembly GCA_007115665.2). Lineage (NCBI taxonomy): Eukaryota > Viridiplantae > Streptophyta > Pinopsida > Cupressales > Cupressaceae > Sequoiadendron > Sequoiadendron giganteum. The sequence goes on along the minus strand of CM021101.1, from coordinate 711,379,195 downwards.
TTCTACATGAAAAAGATAACGTCTTACCTTCTACATTGCGATAATGAGAGCAAGGCATTATTTCTCCATGGAGGAATAGTGAGTTTCATAATTAATGAGGACACGACTAATGTAATAGACTACTCTTTCACTTTCGACATTGTCATACTGAGCGAGCAAGGCTACCAAATTGTATGGTGATGTGGCAAGGTAAAGGAAAAAGGGTCTATCTTACATAGCCAACATTAATACGAGAGGATTGACTAGATAAGTTTTTATTGAATCAAAATCTTTCTGGCACTCCTCATCCCATATAAGCGCACATCCTTTTTCAATAAACGAGTGAAGGGAAGGGTACAATTAGCTAATTGAGATATAAATCTACAAATTTCATGAATCTTCCCTTGTAAACTTTGTAGTTCAAAAATATTCCTAGGTGGAGGCATGTTAACAATAGCATCAATTTTGTTTGTGTCAAATTCGATTCCATGATGAGAAACTATGAATCCCAAAATTTTGCACACTTCCACACCAAAAACACACTTAAAAGGATTAAGCCTCATCTTATAGAGTCGAAGACTTTCAAAGATGAGACAAATATTTCTCACATGATCTTGGTGGGTCATGGACTTCACCAAAATATCATCAATGTAGTCTTCTAAGATTTTGTGAATGAAATCATGAAAAATTAAGGTCATTGCCTATTGGTAAGTCACACCTATATTATTTAACCCAAATGGCATAACCAAGTAGCAAAAGGTACCCCAAGGGGTAGTGAAGGTTGTCTTATACTGATCCTCTAGGTTAATATGAATCTAGTTGTAGCTTGAGAAGCCATCCATGAAGGGTAACAAGGCATGGCCTGTAGTCGAGTCTACAATCATATCGATGTTAGGCAACAAAAAAACACCCTTAAGAGAAGCCTTATTGAGGTCATGAAAGTCAATGCATATACGAATATGACCATTAGGTTTACCTACGACAACAATATTCAAAAACCAAGTTCAATAGTCGATCGAACAAATAAAGCTTGCTTTGAATAGATTCTCTATTTCAGTCTTAACCAACAAGTCTATTAGGATAAGGTGCCATTAACCTTGTAAATCCCAATATTATATTATTCCGTTTATTATTTGTAATTTGTAATTAACCATAAGGAGTTGTACAAGTTTCACCGGTTGTGGTAAAAATTATTTACTATCCACGGTAATTACAAAGTTACTGCACGGTAAGCTCCAGAGTTACTAGTGGTAGTTACGAGATGTAATTTACTATAGTAAATGGTAATTGGTAAAAGTGGGTGCACATGTGGAGGAATCACCTATTTTTAGTGATATGATGTGCGCCATAGATGTTGTAAGAAGGTGTAAGAGATTCTATGATAGCTATACGTTGTCATAAGAATCTATGACATTGATGACAACATATGACACATCATAAGATTTTGTAAGTGGCTATTTTTTGCCCCTAGGCAATCAAGCTTGCATGGGCATCTTTTAAAAGTGTAGGATGCATGTATGACAACTTTTATGGGCCCATAAGAGCCTATTTTTATTTATGGACGCCCAAGGTTGTATGATTGACTCTTGACAAGTGTTATGAGCTTGTAAGAAGTCATTGAGTGTTGCATGGGTGAAGATTCCAAGGTGTACACCCATCTTGAGGCTATGTAAATTCTATATAAACCATGGCATAATAGATGAGATGCATAATAGTTTATAGGTACCCAGGTTATGTCGGAGTGAAGGTTGAAGGACAAAGGAAGTGAATGTGTTTGTAATCTCCTTTTGTGAAGATAATACAACTTGGCCTCTTTTCTTGGTGGATGTTTTTACCTGCAAGGGTTTTCTCCACATTAAATATTGTGTTGTGTGCTTCATTATGCTTTTGGTGTATTTTTGTATTGTGGGTTTATATTTTATGTTACAATATCCATTGATAATACACACTTAAAAGGTTGCAAAAATTTATCTTAAATTAGATTTCCATTGAAGTAGTGTTGCTTTCATTTCTAACAAAGAAACCTTGGGATTGATATTTTTGATTTTTTGCTTAACAGGTTTGGCATTAGGACATAGGAAAATATTGTGAACCACTATAGACTCATTAATACTAGGTATGTCCTCATATGAAAAAGTGAAGATATCAGGATGGGAATGTAAAAGGTTAGAATGCTCCTTAGCTTCTTTAGAAGAAAGGAATTTTCCAAGCTTAATCATATTTTCAAAGGATTTAGGGTCAATGAAAACTTTAGTAGTATCCCCCTTAAGGAGAGGACTACGATCTTCAGGATGCTCAGGGTATTGGGACACCCTCATCAACATTAGATAGATCAGCCTCCTTAGCCATATTCAAAATAGATTCTCCAAAGTATGATTTCTTATTCAAGTGATACGAGAATTGTCATTTATGGTGAAAGGCAAGTGAGAATAGGCACCTAGGAATTCTTCAAGCACTTCTTCTGAGAAAAAGACATCTAGAGGAACTTCACCAGGTTCTATCTTATCCTCTACCAGTTCAAGATGAACTAAGTTGAGAGGTTCAACTGAAATCATGTTAACACTCCATCATGGTTTTTGTCTAGATTGTTTAATAGAGGATCCCAAACCCAAATGACGCTTGAGAGGCTTAAATTGGATAGGGACTTGAATTCCTTGTTCAATATGCCCAAGACCTTTATGCCTATAACCATACTTGGAAATGAACCTATATCCAAGGCCATAACACATTTGCAAAGTCTTGAAAGGAGGTGGTTCCATGTGTAGAGAAAGACAGTCCACTAGTGAGTGTCAAATGTGTCTATGAGACTGCAACCATCCTTTTCATCAAAATCACAAACATTAACCTCCTTAGTAGAGTTTTGATCATCTTTGTTATCCAATAAAGAGTCAAGGGTTCCTAGGCAGGATCATAATGTTCCTCCTTAGTAAGAGGTTGATCAACTTTCTTAGAAAATATATTTGAAGTTATTGGAAGATTGAGGTGGACGAGGTTCACTTTGTATTCTTCGATGAAGAATTTGAAGAATTCTAAGGATCACCAATAATCACCAAGAAATTCATTCGATTAAGAAGAAGAAGTAGAAAGGGAAAACTTAAGAATTTTTCGCTTTAGATTGCTCCTCTTTAGTGACGTTCACTTCGGGGAAAATCTCCACAGATGGTACCACCAAGGAACATGTCATTGCATTAGAGGTTAGAGACGAAATGCAATTCTTAAGAGTGGAAACAACCAAAGCTCGACCAACAACTACCAACTCACAAAGGTGAATAACTTCAGGGTCAAACTTGACCATGACCACTTGATTGTTTGCTACAAATTTTAGAGAACGATGTCAAGTAGAAGTCACAACACCCATAGCATGAATCCAGGGTCTCCCCAAGAGAATATTGTAAGGTAAGGGGCTAGGCATAACATAAAACAAGGTGAGTAAGGTAATGGGGCCTAGCTGCAAAGGCAAGATTATCATGGCTAGAGCTTGTTGACCACCATCATCAAACCCATGAATATACAAAGAAGAAGTAGCCAAAGAAGAAGAATCATTTTAATTTTAGGTAATAGATCCATACCACAAATGTTGAGATCCAAACCAGTGTCAACAAGGGTCCATCTAATACCAATACTATTAACATTTATTATGATCATTAGAGGGTCTGCTTGCTTCTGTGCATCCGGGGGCAGAATTTCTTACGAATAGAATGTGATATTCGATGAATCCACATGCATATGAGCCATCAATGCATTGCCATCCGTCAAACTAGTGGAGGTAGGAAAGAGGATCTTTTTTAAGGCTTCCTAAAGAATACCCTAATAAACTAGAGTGGTCTACAATAAATCCCAAAGCGAGATCTTAGCCAAAGTAACATGAAGTTGCTTGACAAGATCATAGTCTTCAAGTGCTTTAGTCACAGGTTTAGGTGTTGAAGGAAGACTTGGTTGAGAAGGTGGTAAAGAAGTAGGAACTTGAGTAGGTTGAGGTGTAGGAATGAAAGGTTGTTGATTCAAGTTCTACTGATTTCTTTTAGTATTATATGTGTGCACTATGACATTATAAAAAGTAGAGTTTGTGGCTTTCACAAACTTTGTATATAAATCTGACGAATCACTATGGTATGGAATACCATAGATAGAGTGAAATTTGAAACCTCTTAGGAGAGGGGTTGATTGGAGTCAAGTACACAATGAGTCTCTTAGGCCTTAGAGAAGCCACAAAGACCACACCAATGTTCACTGACTCTTCAACTTACAAAGGAGAAGTTTTCTTAGAATATATACATGTAGAGGATGATGCTTCTAAGAAACCATCTAGAGAATCATCCAACATATCAAAATATTCCTTAGAGAAAGCATTATCATAAACATTAAAACATTACAAAAAAAGATCTGACATCCTTCACATCGGGTTCACCAAAATGTAAGAGAAGGGGAATTCACTACTCATGAGTCTCTTCATTCTTAAGAGAATCCCAGGGAGCAAACTGCCCTTAACTACCTCAAGCATTACTGAATGAAGAAATTGCAAAGAAGGTCATACAAAGGATAATTATCCAAGAAGACTGCTTCAAGATCTGAGAGAGCAGGTTTCAAGATCTCTATCTCAGAAGGAACAACTCTCGGCCAGAGGACTATAGTGCAGTATTAGGATGCCAACATGGCACGCTGGAGTCCAAGGGATGCACTAGCATCTAAGGAAAATAGAGACCCAAATCCTTGAATAGATATGTTAAATTCCTACCAACATACCTAGACCCGAGGTCTATTTGACAAAAATAAATAAATAGAAAGCAATAAATTATGCTAGAAAATACAAAGGAGGGACAAGAGTGAACTTACAAATGATTATGCGCTTGAAAATTTTCTCCAAGCCTCACTTCGACAACCTACACACAAGAAAAATGAGGAAAATGGTTGGGTTGTTTAGGGGCTTGTCACAGTCAAACCCTTATTTTGGTGTTCCCACCTCCATGGGTAGCCAAATAGATAGAGATAGTAAAGAATGGTGAAAATAGTTCCTGCTTGAGGAGGAGAACTCGCACCACAAAATAACAAGTAAACAAAATAATCTGTTTATAAACATATAAGAATAAGAGATCATTGCCAACAATCCTCAACCCCCTCTTAAATGCATGAATGCACCGTTGAATGCTAGCAAGAGAGCTTTGGCTGTTGGAGGGACCTTAGTCTGGCAGAGCTTTGCTTGTAGAAGAGATATTGCTAGAAGGAGAGAATAGAGCGAGATTGTTAGAATGAGAGAGAACTCCCCAAAATGAGAGCAAGAAAGGAAGTTTTATTGTTGCAAGGGTGAGAGGAGCCATTACACAAAAATCTAATTATAGGGACACATGTCACGAGTCAAGATTTTGAGAATCCTCATTTCAAACTTGTAAAACTGCCAAGATTCTAACGCACACACAAGCATCCAACTCATCAGTTTTAGGGAAATGAGGTGGCAGATCATTGTTGCTTCATCACTGGTTCTCATGGGGTTAGAATCACAAAATTCTGACCTACGAGGTTCTTATCATAAATGCGCTTAGGTGTAATAAATGCAAGGCTAAATGCAAAAATGAGAAATTGCCCCTAGGTTGAAATTTTGCGACATTACAGTGACACATGATGGTTGTTGTTCACAAATTTTTGATCATTCCCTCTTTTTTTAATAAAATGTATTGATTTTAAACATGCAAATAATAAAGGGGCAAGGTGAGTACCCATAAAAATATATTTAAAAATTAAATTTGATGATTTAACATAAAAAGTGTATACAAAAGATAAAGTCTCCAACCTTTAAAGATCAACTCACGTTTTGCACTTTTTATTGATGGAAGTGTTTGATAAAAAAAGATGTTTATTCTTTAATATACAATATACATCAAATCATGTTAGATATTCATAATAATAGTTAAAGGAATTGGTGTTTAACTTGAACCTACTTAATGTGTTTAATGTGCAACACTATTTTTAATCAAAATGTATGCGGGTTGACATGAATTTTAATACATAAGAAATATTTCTTGTTTGTACATGAATGACCCTTTATACCATCAAATTGTTTATAGTGACTCAAATTTCCTATCAAAATATGGTTTTACAAAATCCCCCAATGGGTGCTAAAAATAGAGTATGCTTCGAAAACAAAATAGAAAAAGGACTCACTTTGTAGATATGCATTACTTAAAAAGGGTAAATCTAGTAGTACAAAAGATATTGATTCAATATCTTTTTGAACAAACTTAGAGCTTTGTAAAGATAATATGTCAAATTATGTATCTTTCTTAAGAAAAAATCTATATTGTGAATCTAATGTGATATAGATATAATATAAGAATTATTATTAAAATAAAAACGTAAATGAAGCTTCTTTCTAGTTTTCTAGTCTACTTCTATTAGGGTATGCATATGATATAATTTTCATCATTTGATAAATGAATTATAGTGATGAGAAATGCCAGTATGACCTATACAATTCGTGTTGGACTCTTCTTCCTCGTTTATAAAGACATTGACACTACCATTATTTTTACAATAAAAAAAATGAAAAATTTAAATTCGACATATCTTTGGTAATGAAATTAATGATTTGAAATCTATATTTATAAAAAATATGATTTTTAAAAAATTATAAAAGAAGAAACAAACACATTTGAAATAGGTACAAATAAAATATAACAAGCAATTGCATCTAAAGGAGGTTCAAGGATTATGCTAATAGAAAATTATATGTATGTTAATATGTTAGTACGTGTTTGTGCATGGATGCTTATGGATTAAACAATTAATAATTAGTGCTAAATAATGGAATGAAATAAGCTTAGACAAATCTAGATTTTTTCTTTAAAAAAATTGGATATTATTTGATTTTGAAATATTTGCATGCAAATTTAAAATATAAAACTATACAAATGAAAATTGTCATCAAATTGAAAAAAACACTATGAATGAAAATAGAATGTTCCCATCTAATTGACAAATCAATATGTATGTGACAAATATTTTACTATTAAATAACAAATAGCCATTGCAACTCAACAATGATTTGGAGAAACTTATTTTAGACTCAAATCTCACACTATATGTATCCTATCAACTGATAAATGAGAAGTAAATAACAAATAAAATAAATAAATATGAATATAAATATAATATAAAAACCAAAATATCATATAATATAATATACCATGGAACTGGAAGATTCGTACGCGGCACTTATCTTCCTCTTGCTGATATCCGAGTCATTAAACAATGAGAGACACGTTACGTGTGGCCGCAAATTTCGCGTTTCGCACGTGTCGGTACCGTTGGATCCTTATTGGCGGTCAACGCGTCCATCACACCGACTTATGGAGCTAAAACACCGTTTAAAACAAGCGGCCTATAACATCACCGGGGAATTCTTCGAGATATTATTATTCGTATTATTGAGTGAGAGCAGATAAAAAGTTGTCCCTGGGCATTCCAATATACTACGACGCATCTTGCAGCTTGAAGATTCTGCTACAACTAGAAGTTGGAAGATATAAGCATTTCTCGACCTATGTCTGGCTACCCACATAACCCTTATGGTGCTCCCCCACCAAATAAGTATGGCGGAACTCCTCCTCCAAACCAGTATGGCGGAACTCCTCCTCCAAACCAGTACGGAGCCCCTCCACCAAACCAGTATGGAGCTCCTCCACCAAATCAATATGGAGCTGCTGCTCCTCCTCCCTCTGGGCAATATGGACAAAATCCGTATGGGCAGGGCCCTGCCTATCAAGCCCAATCATACCCCACTGCCCCTCCTTATGGAAACCCCACTGCTCCTTCCTATGGGTATCCGCCTACTCAACAACAGCCATTGTTTGCACCAGGCACAGACCCAGAGATCATAAGAGCCTTTCAAGCTTATGATCAGGATGGCAGTGGATTTATTGATGACAAGGAGTTGCAGAAAGCTCTCTCCACAGCTGCCCAGTCCTACAGCATCAGGACAGTTCACCTTCTCATGTTTAGCTACAACAACAACAATTCCACTAAAATAGGTCAATCATCTTGCTTTTCATTTGTTTTTTATTGTTTAGTTGAGTAATGGGTGACATACGAATGGAATCATAGTTATGTATTCTTCATCGCACTCTGTTCTTGGAAGTTAGGTAAACTTTTGGTGAACCATTTTACTCTCAGATTCGTATGGTTTGCTGACGATGGTTACTATCTAGCGAATGGGACCCATTAGGGGGTTACTTCGAATTGCTTGTTATACTATTATTGCATCCATATAAGAGCTTGGAAATTAGGTTTTCCTCTTCTTTTTGAGTGTTTGTGAGGAATCAACAGATTCTATAATTTTTCTCAGCAATGACGTTTGGCTCCTCATATTATGAGTCATATGGTTTATCGATAACGATGGATTCTATTCATTGAGCGAACCCATTAAGAGGGTTACTTCATTTGCTTTATCACATTATTCTCGATGTAAAACAAACCTGGGACTGAGGTCTAAGTAGATATTTTTAAGTGCCCGGAAGGTTGCAAACCCATACACTATTTAAAAAATAGTGTAAGAGTCCCGCTAATTCTGATCTAAATTTTTCAGTTTGTGATGTTTGACATTTTGTCAAACACTTTGCATGCAATCTGATTTTCTGAGAATCCTGATGGTTTTGGATGTTTGTTTGATGATTTTTGATTTATGTTTTGTTGTGCAATGACATAAAATGATAACATACAATTATATAAAGCAACACAACAGAAAGGGACACTAATTGCTTCTTATTTCTCTCTTTAAAAACAAAGTATATCAAATCCAATGAGGTTCTGATCTGAGTACAACAGCAAGTTATTCAACTCTGATTTTCACACTAAAAGGAAGTTTATTGACAATCCAAACATACCTGGTTACAATGAAATTATACTGGACAATAAGAGCAATGATGTGAAGAAGATAATGGCTAGTTACAGAATGATTTTTTGAGTATTTTCAGACCAGCAACTCCTCCAATACAAATCTGGACATGAAGCTCAAAATAATGCCCTTATCAATGTCCAAAACTCTTCCAATGCAAATCAGCTAGGGCAAATTTGAAACCCTTGAACCGCTAGAATGAAAATAGGTCCAAAAGATGTTGAATGTAGCTTCAAAACCCTTGCACCTGCAATCTGAAATAATGATACTGAAATTTGAAACCAAAATCTGCAATTTCTCCAAAACCTTAGTCCCTCAAAATAGAGAAAAAATCATCAGTGTTCCACGGGATTTCGGGGATGGAGACGTGGGGACGGTAGGGGACGTGTTTCGGGGACGGGGGGACGAAGGGTCTAAGTTTAGGGGCGGCGGGGGGACAACGGCAAGGGGGTGGCAGGGTGCTGAAATACATATAGTACTTGAAAAAATAGTTATAAAAAGATGTATAAGTATAAGAATTATACATCTTGGAGACAACTAGGAGTCCCCTAGACATCTTGAGGACACCCTAGCGTCCTCAAGGTCCTAGCGACATCTTGGAGACAACAACATTGGTGGTGGGATCGTGGTGGGCTGGTGGGGAGACGTCCCCCCCAAGTCCCCAAGTCTTTGAGACATCTTCATTAGGGAAATGCAAGGATTTTTGAGGGGGATGCGTCCCCGTGGAACACTGAAAAACATATAAAATCAGGGACAACTTCAAAAATTCTGAAACCACCTCCAAATGATGCCAAAAAGTCCATAGATTTGGTCGTCCAAGGTAGAAAATGCATGAAGATTCTTTGACACTCCAAATTATGCAATTTAGAAAATGCATAAATGGGTTCAAAGCCTAGCTAGAAATGACCCCAAACTGCTCACAAATTTGCAAATATGTCCAATAGTGAATCCTGAATGAATCCATCTCTCAATTTGGAGTTGGATTTTTGTCCAATCCACTTATTCTTTTAAGGGTTTTCGTCCTTAGAAGAGCTGAACATGCAATACACTAGCTATCCAAATTTTTCTAATAGAAAATACCAAACCAAGATGCCCAAATGCCTTGCACTCAACTCTTTTTAGAGGCTCAATCGAATCTTCTAGAAGAAGCCAATTTGTAACTAACCCCAGCTTCTAGAAGAATACTTTATTTAATAAAATGACCTTTTTAATATTTAATTATTTTCACTTTATTTTAATTAAAATAATCAATTAAACTCATCCTTTTGAAATAATATTCATTTTTGGACAACTTAATCAGTTAAATTAATTAAGTCACTTTACCACGAATTGGGGACATTACAAATAGAAAAAGTGCATTCCATCTTTTGTGATAATATAATTGCATATTTTACACGTTCTGCCTTCCTGGCCTGTATTACAAGTTGTTCATATTTTGCATACTTTACTGACAAGTGGGCGCACGGCGCACCCATTTGCTCAACAATAAACCTTGGCATTGTTACCTCCATGATGCATATTGCTAACCAATGAGTAGCACCACAAGAGAATTACTTCATCATATTGCATTTTCTATCCCGTAAAAGCTTATAAGCTTTAATCTTTTTGAGGAGTTAACATAGCTTGTAAGCAACAACCCGGGTTCCTACTAGTTTTTCTAAGTTATAGAGACCGTACTAATGCAGTTAAGAGTTATATGTTCTACATGACACCCTGTGATTGATAGTTTTGCATGACAATTGGCTCAACAATGACCCTCGGCACCTTCACCTCCAAGATACATATGATGATCATCATTCATTGCTTGGTAGCATAGATTATCCAAAAGGATGCCCAGATACTTCGCTTGATTTCTCATACTATTTCTTCTCCAAAAATAACCATGTTTTTGATGATTGTTTGATCTTCATTAAGAAGAGTTTTTCTCTAAGTTTCTAGGGTGGGGGATGAGGTTTCGGGGATGCCAAATTCTTTACTAAATATTGGGGATGGCTAATAAAATAGTATAAAAAATTTAATAGTTCAAATATAAAATAAAAAATAGCTTAAAGTAAGTGAAGAAAAATCCAATGATACATTTGTCATTCGTAATGATATAAATGATAATGCGATTTGTCAATTTTATTTATATAATTAAAAATTGCAAAATGTGAAAGTATGAATGAGCTGAGAATCACAACTACACTCTACATGCTCTTTACCTATCTTTTGTGAGTGTGCATCGTTCTGGGATGACTGATGAACAAAATGTGTAATCCTAATTGTAGAATCAGTGACCACAATGCTGTTCTAGCATTATACTGACCATTTGATATAGTAACTGAACATGAGGAAAGGGGAGTTGGTATAATTGCATGATAAAACGTAGACAAAATGCAAGGACATCTGCTTATAGGGCACATTTTGAGCTGTAAGGAGATATAAAGGGAGTCTTTTTGTTTGTAAATTTCTCTACAACAATAATGATTTGTGGGCATATAGTTTTAAGTTCTTAAGTTTTAACAAGGAAACCTTTGAACATGGCATCCACATACATGTGGCTATGACTTTTGTGACAGTCAGAGAAGGAAAATCAAGCTTTCAATGAGAGAGATTTTGATTTTGATTTTAGTTATACATTGTAATACCCCCAAATAGGGATAATAGAAAGACAATAATATCTCCAAAACTATGCAATAAAAAATTATGATATTATGTTTTCAAATAGAAAACTCTTCAACAAACTCAAATCTGAGCTCAAAATATTTTTCTGAATTTTTTGTGATTTTTTAGGAAATTTTGAAAATTTCTGAAGATGAAAAGTTGCAGAAAATCCACTAAACAACCCAGAAATTTCAGAAAAGCATTACAATGTTTCCTTGTAAGATTTCAGAGTTTAAACTTTAAACCAAGAACAATATGCAGATTTTTAACAACCAAAAATACCTCAAAATGGTTCAAAATTATTTCCAAACCCTAGCCGACCTTCAAAATGGCGCTAGGCTTCCAAAATGGTTAGTGCTAGGTATAAATATATGCTCCTCAGTAGGCGTCCACCAAAAACTCAGAAATTGACGATTTGCATCTGTAGAAGTTACCAAATCTGAGTCTTCAGCACTGAGATTCTTCTCTAACTTGGCCTCCAAAGCTGATGAATACTTGCAGCCCAAAAAAATAATGTGCTAGGGTTTCCCAAATTGGAGTTCTTTGACTGAAACACTCTTCTGACTAGAGAGAGCCCGTATGTCTCACCGAAATCAGGGATATTTAAGGGTTTCAATCTTCAAACCAAGTTGCAACAGCAATAAACAGAAAACTTCATCACATAATGCCCAAATGTTTTGCTTTCATCTCCTTTTAAAGGCTCAGCGGAGTCTTCTAGAAGAATCCAAATGTAACTATCTCCAGCTTCTAGAAGAGCACATTATTAAATAAAGTGATGTTATAACATATAATAAAGTGACTTATAATATTTTATTATTTTTTATTTGTCACTGTAAGTACATGAATAGGGGACAACTTAAATCCTTTGGCTAGGAAACTCTTAAGTTGCCTAAAAAGACATGCCTATAATTTAAATTAATTTAAGTTCACTTAAGTTGCATAAAAAGACATGCACACAATTTAAGAATAAAATTTAGAACAAGCCAAAGACTCCATATCTTACCCAATGATGCTCTACGTTCTCTTCCTCTTGGGTAATCCAAGGAAAGGACAACGAATCTGCTGCTTATCGTTTGATTTGAGTTGGGGGCATTACATACACTGTTTGACATAGGAAGGTCACTATCAGCAGTTGGACAAGCCTTAGATGCCAATAATCAGCCACTGCAGAAACCTTCTAGAAGCTCCTGTGGTTAGTGAGCTCCAAAATGATAGAAACATGAAAGCATCTTCTTATCTCTCATAAATCAACTTAATGTTTGCCTTCATTATTCATGCATTCAGAGAGGCTATATTGACCCTTAAGCTTTGGAAATACAGAAACACCAGTATATCTAGCTTCAGCCCTGAACTATATAATGTATATTTCAAGAGTAACCTTGATTCACTTTCTGAAAAATATAAACATGTATATATGTAACTTTTTGGCCTAAATAAAATATTTTAGGTGCTTTACTGGGTGTGTTGTGATATCACTCAATAAGCTTTTAACATTTGTCTATATCCCGGGAAAATGGTTGCTTTGTATTTGCAATTGTTGCCTTCCATTTTATCATCCACTGCATCCGATTTTCTCCTTGGGAAATATTTACTATTGCACTGCTAGAACTGGTTTGGACATTCACAGTATCCATTTTAATAAGGGAAGTAGTGTGGGACTTGTGTTCTTTGTTCCAGAAACTGATCCATACATTATTCCTTACAATGAGTTCATGCATCATGCAGGGGAGAAACAGTGTGCATTGAAAGGGGGATGTTCCAAGAAACATATTCCAAATTGGGTTCATGTACCCTTTTCCCATAAGATTCTGGGATGTTCCATAAGCCCATTTCCCATTTCCTGTGTGCTTAGGGACATAACAGAGGGAACTGAATTATAATATATTAAGGGTGTTATATCATAAAGAACCACTTCAGTGTTTTTAAAATGAACTCCCAGGTTATGGGGCCTTTTGTGTTATGTAATAAAGTTTTATTTCCTTAAAGTGGCATCGGCCAAAAAAGAAAAGAAATTGAAGTTGTTTTGTGGAGGCAAAGCTGGGCACTGAAGTCCCTATTTAATCTAAGCCAATGATCAAAGGTGGTAGGCTTGTTTTATCAATTCATTCCCTCAAATGGATTGGACATCTTGTTTGTCTATCACTGGAGATTGGAGGATAGAAACCCCCTGATTTCCATAACTGGGTTAGTGGATGGAAACCCTTGATTCTAACTTGTGCAAATCCACACAGGCATTATGTTTGATCTTCAACAATTTGCTGATTGAATGACGGGTTTTCAAGGCAGAGGTCATTGTTGGGGATGGCATTCTTAAGTGCCATTGCTGCTGGCACAAGGCAACTGTTAATAGCACCACTCTTTGCTGTTTGGTGGCTCCTAAAGCACCTATTTGTTCAGGCAGCTACTTTGGTGCCTAGGATTTGTAATTCGAAGGTGGCTTCCTTAGCACCATTTGCTGCTGTTCTTGCAAGTTCTGCAAAAAACTGATTTGACTGTAAGTTGAAATCACATCGAATAAACAGGAGTAATCAGTTACTGTGGCTTGCTGTGTTAATTGTTCACTTTTGAAATGGGTTTGTAATTTATTTCTGCATGTTATATTGAGGATAATATCCGTTGCTGTAGTTCTGATTTTTCAATGAAATTCAGAGTTTCAGACGTTTGTATTGAGTGGGTCTGAATCAAATAGGTATCATATAATATTCCTATCAGGGATATTTCTGAGATGTTCCTACAAGACAGGAAATGGAGATGGGGAGTGGACATTCTATCCCTGTTTCGCCTGTCCCAAAGACACCCCTAAACTGCGACACGTCAGAATATTCCCTGGGTTGCATCCTGGGGCCGCACTGTCCCGAAGACACCCCTAAACTGGGACATGTCAGAATATTCCCTGGGTTGCATCCTGGGGCCACACTGATTAGCAGTAACTGGGTTCATAACTTTTAAAAGTCGTACAGGCAATAGTTTCATTATAGGTAGAGAGTCCTTTCCATCATGAATGTTGATGTTATTGTATATTTTTACATTGCTCTATCATCCAAGTTTTTACTTTTTAGGCTTCCACAGTACCTGCATTGGGTTCTATTCTTCCAGGCTGTGGCAGGAGCTGTCCATCTTTTGGACTTGTTATGGAGAAGTCATCAATAATTGGTTTAATATGTGGCGCATTAATTTGTTCATTTTTAAGTTATCAAAGGTTGAAAGTACTGCTTTGATTCACATGAGATGATCTAAATTCCTCTGTACTAAGGTTTCTAGATGTTAAGTTTTCACTTTAAATTGGAAGCGCATTAGGAGATATTTTTGTATTGTGGATTAGGTGAGCCTGTATATCAAGCGAGCTTACTGTGGCTCTTGTTGTGTATGGATGCAGGACCAAAAGAGTTCACAGCCTTGTGGCATGATCTCCAGGCATGGCGGGTAAGTTTCATTTTTGTCAAAACTAGTATTTGTGCTTTATTAAGGCCATTTTGCTCTGTTGTATATGGAAACTAATGTATTTTGAAACATATTCTGTGCTTTGATGGTTACATATGGGGTTTCATTGTTTCATATCCCATTCAAATTCCAGTTTAGGCATTTTGGGCACAAATTGTGACTGTAATACTTGAAGTACAGGATTATGACCTTTATTCCTTATTGGTATAGCTTTAAAATCATAATCTGGGTATTTCGTTTGTTACTTTCAAATTTATGTTGCAGTTGCATTCCAGGTATGAGTGGGTTTCAGAGGAAGATTCATGTTTAAGGGGCACCAAAGCATGTCATGCTATATGCACATGCCATGCAGTGTTTGTTAGTGCCTTGATACTTTAGCCATAAGTGTCCAGCTAGTCAAAGAAAAACTGCCTTTCTCTTACTTAGGATTATTTACTTGCAGTTATTCTACTTTTATATTTTAAGGACTTTTTAGATCCCAAGCTTGCTAGGCACAGGGCTCAAGTACCAATACACAGGGTTCAGAATGCCCCAGTTCAAAGCTAGCTGCAGAGAAACTCTCCAGGATGCACTGATAATCAGATCAGGCGATCTCAGTGATCCAGGAGTCACACTTAATTTGAGGAGGACTTGCCCAAACCTTGCATATGGTAGAGGCCCAATATTTTCCACTGCATACTTGTCAAAGAGCGTTTGCACTACAAGAATGGGCTTTGGTTCAAATATATTTAATTTGATGCTTGTTTCCACTCTGAATGCCAGAAAGATGCGAAATGGGTGATAAGAAAGGTTACTATAGTAGCAATTCACTTGAAATACCTGCAAGTAACCTCAAGTAATCACAACCTGCATGTTTGGCAAGCCTTTTGCCGAGTTTTCCTGAGTTATTCAAAGAGTGGTTTTCATATATATATATATATATATATATATGCATTTTTTGATTCATTTTTACACTTGGAGACTGAATATTTTTGGTATAGGTTTAGTGGTAGGGTATTTTCAATTTTCTTTAGGTTTTACTTCGAATATATTTTAATTTCTTTTAGAAGTTAAATTAATAACCCTAATGAGGGTTTATGAAAAACACAAGGCTGCACCTAAAATAGTAGGGCTTGCTTTATGATAAATCAACCTGCTGTATAACTTTTTATAATTAGTATTTTTATAATGTATAATAGTATTTTTATCTACACACTATATTTGACATGAAATAACAAACTAAGTTTTTTTCTCCGTTTTTAAACTAGAACTCTGTTATTTAGTTGCTGAGTTTTTTCACATTTTAAACCAGGGTAATTGAATTCCATTTATACTCTTACAACATCATGTCAATGCCATGAAAATGGAATGCTACAGAAATGAAGTTTTCTTTTTTATTTGCAATCTCTATGAAATTCCATATAATAATTAACATGGTGGCCCGATGCTTTCATTCATCTAGCAATAAATTTATGTTGCACATGTTGAAAGATTAACTAGCCATCCCACTACAAATATTGACTTACAGCAATAATGTGAGGAACCTAAGGAGGTCCTTTGATAGAGGTCTATTCCAGCACATCTATGGTGGATTCATTATCTGGTAATTCATTTTTTACAGTTTGGTGAATGTTTGCACTCCCTGTGTTGGTCTCTGCTTTTCTCTCAGTAAATTCCTAGGCAAATGGGGGATGCCTGGAGGTACCCCGTAGCTTTTTGCATAATATAATCCCTGAATATTCCAAAATTTAGAACCAACTACTAGTGTAATCCCTTTTAGAGGAGAGAATAACAGGCAGTTGACAAAAAGAGGGTTAAAGTAGTGGACAGCAGGTATTTTAATAAATGTTTATCAATACTTTTTTTTTGTTTATGATGTATTTAATCAAAAGATTGCATTTGCTATTTGTACAGCAGAGCCTTTTAACCTTTACCATTCCCTGCTGCTCTTCAAATTTGCTAACCCTCTGTCCTGTCCTGTCCTGGTATTGTTGAATCCTCCCAGAACTTTTTTCCCTAATAACCATCCCTGAAGCTTGTTCCTCTGTGGTCTGGTCTTTATAACTCCATTCCTTGTGGAACCTAATTATTAAGCAATGTGCTAAGAATTTGTGTGCATATGATATATGCCATGTATATATAGAGCATAAATACATTCATATCATAGAGAACATCTAAAGACCACAATTAGTTTATAACCAACAAATGCCCAAGTTAACATTTAGTTGTCTATAACTATTTAGTATTTACCGTAAACTTAGTTAACCCATAACAACCATTCATGCTTTAATAACTTGTAGCCAGTGAACCTGTTCCAGCAGAAGTGACTCGTAAGAAGGATCTCCTCCATTAATTGACTTGTAATAAGGATTTCCTCCATAAGGGTTTGGTATATGCAGCCAAACTTGCCATGAAATGTGTGGTAATGCTTCTTTCTTTGTCCAAAATCCTAATATTTGAAAAATCTATTGTAGATTATGCCTTGTTCGTACCACTTTATATTTCCCTATATCTTTAATTGGATCCAACTAGGAGAGCCAATCTATTCCATATGTTACCTCCCAACTCATGCATGTTGCTGTTGCTTTTGTCTAAATACCAATTGGAGAATAATAGGACACAACTCTGCCCTAACTGTAGAATCATGAAGTTTTCTATCATGCTCACTGCATTTCATGGTACTCTACTTTTGTTAATGTGACATTTGCTTCTTCCTACTATATTACCGATCTTGCAATAGAGAGAGAAGACTGGAAACATTATTAATTTATTAGTTATACGTTATAACATAGAATAAATGCTTAGTGATGTGCAATATACCAACTAGCACACAGAGACCTGAAATCTGCTATATAATGTAGACTGTTAGTACTTATTTCCTTAACATCTTATATAAACTTGGGTAACAGATTCTATTGCAACTCCCCAGTGTCTATGTTATTTGTATTTGTTTGGAGATCCTTTATAACAGTCTTACATTGTAAATTTTATGAATGAGTTCTGCTGTCCTAATTATACTTTTGATAATTTGATACACTTAAAGATGGTTTAAGCAGCCTACAGTGGAAGTTCTTGCTATTTGGTATGCAATATGACAAGAATCTTATAGGTTTCTCTGGATTTTGGAAACATATACAAATGTTAATCAGCAAAAGGCCATAGAATGGTGTTTAGATATCTGTTTCTGAGACCTTTTTCATGGGAATTAGGGGCCGCAATTGTATAGTTCAGGACTTATAATTTAGTAATTTACCTGAAGTCACTACTTTGTGCAGTTTAGAAGATAATGGCAGTTAGATCACCCACTCTTATGCAATGGGATATTGACTAAGGTCAAGAGTTCCTCCTTTAAAAGTTAGAATAAAGTGAGTAGGTTGAGGCCATTTATGCCGGTGTTCATACCTTGTAAGCAGGAAGGGAATACCTATTTATTTCCTTGCCTCAGAGATGCCTGAAATTTAAGTGCTGTGAAGCTTATAATTCTAAATCTATTGCTCAAGGAGCATGTGCATTGTGTTGAAAAACATTTGGAGTATTTGCTTCAAATTATTGCTTCACCTCATTATGTGATTTTCAAGGCTGTCAAAATATTTGTGGTCTAGCATATTCTGTCAAATTTTAAATGAACTGATTCAGTGCTATTTGTACAGTCAATCTTTGAGACATTTGATAGAGATCGTAGTGGGAAGATTGACAGCATGGAACTTCGGGATGCTCTTCTCAGATTGGGATATTCAGTAGCACCGCCAGTTCTACAGCTTCTGCTTACAAAGTTTGACAAGACAGGCCAAGGCAGGGGAATTGATTATGATAACTTCATCGAGTATGTTCTTTTACATTTCAAGTTGCCACTTTGTTCTTTATAACAGCTTTCCAACTGAACTAGCATTTTAATGATGAAATGATGAAAAAGCTGTGTACAAAAAATTCCTGTTTCTGAGTCAAAACTCAATCCTCGGCGATATAGATTTTAACGAAAAGCCAGAAATTGTTTTTCTCATCTATTAGTCTCTCTATTCCAGTCACAACTCTATATGTTCCTCATCTAATACATTTTAAATTTTAATTTTATGTGCAGGTGTGGCGTAATTGTGAAGGTAGAATTGATAAAAATTGCATTATGTTCCAGTTATATAAGGAGACACCCCTTGTTTTACAAACCAAATAAAATCGGAGTCAGGGAAATGATAATGAATAGTAGCGACCAGTAGTATGCTAGTAATTTTTAATATTAATAGATATTCTATTCTAGCCGTTTCTACACCTAGTTTGATGTCTATTTTGATATCTGATAAATATAGCCACTGTCTTACTACAGGGGCTTACTGAAAAGTTCAAGGAGAAAGACAAGAAGTATACTGGCACAGCCACTCTGACCTATGAAGAGTTCATGCTCACGGTTTTACCCTTCATTGTTGCATAGGGAGTTTTGTGCTTGAACAGGGTCTTGTTGAAGTGTGCCACTTGGTTTCGACTGTTTTAACCTTTAGCCGACAGGGGAGTGCTTTGAATGTATCTTTGGTCTGGTGAGGATGTTTGTAAAGAATGTTTACAAAAAATTGCTGATCTAACGAGCCTCTAAAATAGTCGTGATCTTAGCTTGCTTTGACTTATCCAAAAGACTTAATTTGTAAAACATATTTGCAGTATGTCACTAAGCTGGAATAGTATTCATTTGTTCTCCACAGTCCATGCCAGGGTGTTTGAGATTGTTCACTGTGATTAAATAAAGTCAGATTTTCTTGAAGTCAGATTGCATTTAGCTCTAAAATGTAGATATATTGTTTTGATATATCTCATGTATGTGGTTCCCAGAGGAGGGTACTGGAATAACTTTTATGCTACATATTTTTAGACATGTAAGTATCTCTGTAATTAGACCTGAGAGATCTATAGACAAGTTATGTTGTTTAGGTTGTTTTCCTTTTATGATTGGAAAATGATTTTGCAGGGGTTTTGATACACCCATAAGATAAGCCTGGATCCAAACATGGGTTTATGTTTTAGGACTGATCTCAATTACATACTTTCTAGTAATGCAGACATCTAAAAGTGAAATGAGAAATTTAGATACAAAGTTAATAAAATCTACTATCATGTTAAAGTGGTGGTTAAGTTTGAATTCATCATTCATTTCACTGCATATTATTGATGAATAGAGTTAAATTTAGATTAAAAAGTTAAAAATTCTACTTGCATGTTAAAATGGTGGTTGAATTTTGATTCATCATTTATGAGTTCATGCACAACCATTGACGAATCAAATTCTTTTGGTGCTGTGTGTGGTTGTTTCATTATTGAGTTTCATTGTTCCTTACAGTCAGCGCTTGGTATTATTATGGAAATCATACTTTTGATTAGACGTTGAAATATGAAAGTTTTACTCTAATGATTCTGTCTTTTACTACAACCAGTATGTTATATTTTGTTGTCAACATTTTCAAAAGGAAGCACAATGCTTTTCAAATTTTTAATAATTGTAGACTAATTAATTGAAAAAACTGAGTGCATTTGAATTTTTGAATTAAATGTCAAAATATGGAAAGTAAATGTAATAATTCTGTGATTGAAAATTTGCTTGGGATTACGATTAGTAAATATTTATGTTCCATGGTGTTTTTGGGGTGGGGGTCATAGGAAATGTATTTTTAGGATATTTCAAAATATGTGAAGTAAATGTAATAATTCTGTGATTGAAAATTTGCTTGGGATTAGGATTAGTAAATATTTATGTTCCATGGTGTTTTTGGGGTGGGGGTCATAGGAAATGTATTTTTGGGATATTCAAGGAAGAAAGGCCCCATTTTTGGGTTAATAAAGAGAGGAAAATCTGAAAATCTAAAAACAAATGTTTCACTGATATGACATTTATCGGATTAATTATAATATGAAATATTAGAGTTCAACTCATAATTTATATAAGTTGAAAAGTAAATCAATAAAATGAAAAATTCAATGTCTAATCATTTGAATTTTTGTTGCCAATTATACTCAATAAATTAAAAGGATCAATAATTAAATCTATTGTTGGTATGTTTTTGCCTCATTTTTGTCTAAATTGAAGTAAGTCTACATCCTAGCTACAATAAAGGTCTCATTTAGTTGAAACCAAACCATCTCCTCTAGTGCCTAATTAATCTATGTGGCATCTCATTGTACAATTGGAGTTTATTGATACTTAGAAGAATGTTGATTTTGAAGTTATGAGGCATCATGCACAACCATCAATTAATCTATGTTGAGATCACAATTAGAATTGAAGTCTGAGGACACCTAAAAGTATGTCAATTTTGAGGTTGTAAGGCATTGTGCACAACCACCAACTTCTTTGTTCATTGAGATATAATCTAATTCCTTTTTATTGATTAAAAGAAGTATGTAGATAATTGAAGTTGTATGTTGATCAATTATTTTCTATAACAAAGGAAGTAAAACTTACAAAAGGTGGTGTGTGAGAAGCATCCCCAACTCTTACATTCTTGCGATGCCATGATCACTATTCAATAGAGTTGGGTTGAGGTGACGTAGTCTTATTTGTATTTGCCTCTAGTTTGTTGAATGCTATTTGGAAGATTGACGCAAACAATTCATTGTTGTTGAAGTAAAGTTGTCTACTCAATGCTATACATTCTTCAAAGGGCCTTAATGAGCCTTTATTTCACCTTTCCATCATCAAAAGGAGGCTCTCTTGACCTTTAGTATATACCATTGAGATTTAGAACATAGATTGTCATATGGAGTATGGTGTTCATGGCGTTCCATTATTGTGTTAAAATGAGCTGCAATATGCTCTTTATATAATCTCAAATTAGGATATATGCTATAAAACACTTATTTCATATACCTAAGCATATTGTCAAATGTTCCATGAATCTTCCCAAAAGTAGAACACTTTATATCAATATATCTAATGACCCAAAGCAGCAAACACATTTGTAAATAAAAAATTCAAAAAAGAATATAAGATTTATATGATGACGTAAATGACAATATATAAAAAAATTATGTTTCAAACCTTAATAAATTGATAAAAAAATTCTACAAGTTACATAGTGCATAGATCACAATAAAGATGCACATTATTGGAGAATATATGAAGAGGTTTATTTAATAACAAAAAAAAAATCTTGATCTTCAACAACATTTTGTATCTTTATTGGTGGATTCTTATTGGTGGATTCTACTACTAGGGAGTTTGGGCACACCACGGTTGCTCAGATGTTAGTTGATCTTGACATCTCCAAACCTCTCCATGGGGATATTGTTTTGCTGTTGGAGGACAGACCATGGAAGCAACTCTTAGACTACGAGGGTCTCCCCTTTCGGTGTAGGAGATGTTTTTCGATGGGTCACTTGGCCTCTGCTTGCCCCTAGGCCTGTCGCAAGGGCGGTGTGACTTGGTGGAAGGATGCTCTCCTGGATCACCTCGCGGTGGGTTCTTCTTCGGAGGTTTCTTCTGCGGTGGTCAACCCTCATGTTGTTGCTCCTCTTCCGGACCTCTCTTCTTTGGAACCACCGTTGGACCATTCTACTGACACTGTTGTGCTTGACCTTGCACCTGCTGTCATTGCTCTGTCAAACCCTGTCCACCCTTTGTTGGGAGCCTCTATTGTTCCGCTTGTTGATTCGTTCTTGACTGTCTTGCTGCCGAATCCCTCGCTGCTTGGTGGTCCTGTGGTGGCTGAGGTGGAGTCGATCCCCTCACCGTTCTCTTCGGTTCCTACTTCTGAGCCTCCCTGGTCGGTTGTTCTTCAGAAGAAGAAATCCGTGTCTACTACTTGGTCTCGGGCTCGTGGAGCCAGCTCTGAACCCTCTGTGTCTGGGGTTGCTCAATTTCTTGTTTCACAGCTGTCTGTTAGCTATTTGTGGTTGTACTTATAGTTCAAACTCTGGTTTGAACTATGTTTTTCTTTGGCCCCTTGGGCCCGTTGTGAAGGGTACGACACCCTGAAAATGCTGCTTACCTTTTCAAAAACATTGTGTATCTTTGGTGACATTGTGCATCTTTGACAACAATTGTGTCATTAGCAACAATGTGAAATTGATAAATTATTACACCCATGAGTCGTAAGGTTGTTATTTTTTACATTCCATTTTCTCTATTTAATATGAAAGGAGTGTATTCCAACTCCACATTTATAAATTAAAAAATTAGAAATCTCTTACCTCATCCTAGACCATCAATCATCATCAAAGGATCTTTTGCTTCACACTTTTTTCTTTAGCTATGTACACCTTTACCCATCTACCCTACTTTAGATTAACCACAATTAATTGTAGAGGCTTCTACACCTTAGACATCCTATTTAACAAAATAAAGTAGTTGGCATATTCGATTTCTTTAATTATGATTTTCATCTTATATTGGTTTATGACCAACATCATTACATTCATAATAGTATTCACTAGAATCCATAATTGCTTATGCCACAATACACTGTAGTGGAGAATGGGGCATTTGGTAGGCCATGCACCATGATGTATCATCTATATTATTAACACCTTCCTTAATTAAAGGATGTAGTGTTTCTTTATTTGTTGGCCCTTTATAATTTGGTAAAACAAACTTCTGATTGTGCTAGGTAGTGTTAAAAGATCATTTCGACAACCTAGGAATACTCTCTTCTTAATATGTTCATGTCTCTCATTGGATATACCCTTTACACTTCCACCCACCTTATATGTTAATTCTTTTAATGTGAGCATCATTTGATCTAATTTATCTTTTTGTACAATTGCCTTATTTCTTTGACCTTTGTCATTAGGGACTATTCTTAAGTCACTATTATGCCCCTCGCTAGAGGCTCTTTGATTGCTTTCAATATTAGAAGCAATCTTGTAAGCTTCCCTCATGTGTGAAGCTCCTTGTCTCTTGACAAGTACCCCATTTTAGCATCATGTAAGTTGAATATAACAAAATCACATGGACTCATTTGGCCTCATATATGTTAGGATATTTGCCACGAGCCTAGAAAATCTTGTATTTAAGTCAGGAATTCATGAGCCTAGAAAATCTTGTATTTAAGTCAGGAATTCATGAGCCTGGAAAATCTTGTATTTAAGTCAAAAATTGGTTTTATTAGAGCACTTAGCATATTTATAAATTCATTAATGATGGATCTAGGATTAGTTTTATCACCACACTGCTCTCTGAATTTTTTTGGAACTTTGCTAAAGATTCAATGCTTACATTAAGCCGAATGTTGTATCATTCCCTAGCAATATCATCTAGAGATTGAACAAACAATTTCATTAGCACATCTCCACCCTCATTTTATAATTGGTTAAATTATTAAAATATCTTAAGTGGTTTTCTCTAGATACTATATTCTTTCCTTAAAATTTAACGAGTTTTGATCTAACCTCCACTAAAATTGGATTTGCATACTCATGTATCCCTACAAAATTTAACTGTGTATACTTATATGAGTTTAGAGGAGGTCTTGCAAGATCTTGTATTCTATTATTTCTAAGATATTTATTGTTCTTTTTTCTATCAACAATATTTCCCATTCCTTTACCACCTTGTTAATCAATGTTCCTCAAATTTCTAATTCATCTCCTAATATCTTCTTTGGTCTTCTCAACCTCAATTCTAGCTAATTCAACTTTTAGAGTAGTTATCTCTTGGACAAGATCCTCATTCTAGTGTCTATGATCTAATAATGCTTTGGGCTATTCTTCTTTAGCCTTCATATTCCTCTTATCCTTGATTATTTGCACAATTAATATTATCCCTATATTAGAAATAGGCTCTTCCTATTTTATAGGAGAAATTATTGGCTCATCATACAAGGCATTTTATCTCACATTTAACTTTACTATGAAGGCCTCACTTATGTAAGCTTTAGATTTTCTTTTTATTATTTCCTTCATGATATCATTTATAATTTGTTGGTATTTGGGATCATGCCATTCATCTCCATTCCATTACTTTAGGTTTCTAGGAGTAGATCTATCACTATGATAACCATAACATTTTCCTACTTCTTGTACATCAACATGATTTTCATGATGATTGATAGTAGAGGTAGATGAATAGATATGTCCTTAGCTCTCCATGTAGCATGCTCCTTTATATGCATCTCACCATCTATATTTTTCTTAGGATTTTCTTTGAACAATGATCTCCTTCCATCCACATTAAAATTGATAGATAAATTTAGATTTCACAATAATAGAGTTGCTAACATTTACATGGAAAAGGACAAGAAGGATAAAACTCCACTAAACACTACATAAGTACTCAATTCAAGCTTTCAAGCTTGCAAATACTTGAGAAGTGGCCCAAGGATTTAGAAATTGGTTCCCAAGAAGGTCACCAATCTGTTGTTGTTTCTTCTTGCTACCCCTAAATTGTGACATAACATTGAGTCCCAATGATCTAATTAGTTCTAAATAAATATGACAACCCTATGATTGAATCAAGGACATGAAAAATCCAAGTTATCAAGAAAAGAGCTTGTCATTTGCACTTTGAGCTCTATAGAACTCAAGAGGGTATTCTTATTAGGGTCTTTAAGAATGATTGATCTCGAAGAAACTTAATATTGCAAGGATAAAGATATGTCCATATGTCAAAATGCACAAGTCCAATTCATTGTTATTAATTTAGATAGTATTATTTTAACATAAATTTATAGTTGCATGCCATGTCCATTTCAATATTTCTAACAAAAATAACATATTTATAAGAAATTAACTATATCTAAACAACAACAATTTGGTTATACTCAAATAACATGCAAGAAATTAGTAGATAAAGAAATAGTTTGCATATAATAGATTTGCATAGATGAAACAAACTCCAACAACCGATTATATTGATAACAATAGGTTGTTATGACAATCAATGCAATAGCTACACAACAATTACATATTTAAAACATCAATGTTCACTTTAGATTTCCTTACAATCCCTTGATGCTCCAATGCACTCCTTGACTTAGAATTCTCCTAAAGAACCAAAGGGCTTTTGTCCTTTGCTTCCAATGACCAGTTGAATTTCGTCCACTGACCACAATATCCTATAGGATTTCGTCCACTGACCACAGTATCCTATGGGTTTTCGTCCATAAAATATTGAACACAATGTGCTAAAAAATACATAACATGGATCAAATATTGTCATTGATGTCAAAGGCACAAAGTCATAAGTGATGTCATTGATGAAGGTAGAATAAATTACAGTCATGAATTATCCTCACAAGGTAGTCATAAATTATCTTCAAAAGGCGGTATCCTTATTGTTGGTTGAACCCCACCTACCTGACACCCTTCTTAAATATGCAATTAAAATAAATAAAACTTCTTTTTTTTGTATGGGCCGACCTCCTTTCACTAGCTGACCACATAGGTGATGTTGCCCAAGTTGGTTACTATAAAAGGCAGTGAATAAATTCAAATAAAAGGTAGCGAATCATTGGTGATAAAAATAATTAAAGGAGCTAACTAAAAGGTGCGACTCAAATATTTGAAAGATGCAATTCATTTGGGACACATCCATTGAATAGTTGCCTCTTTTCAAATAGACATATCCCTTGGAAAAATGAAATGGATGTCACCCAAGTTGGTTACTATAAAAGGTAGCAAATAAATTCAAATAAAAGGTACCTACTCATTGGTGGTAAAAATAATGAAAGGAGCTAACTAAAAGGTGCGAATCAAATATTTGAAAGATGCAATTCATTTGGGACGGATCCATTGAATAGTTGTCTCTTTTCAAATAGACACATCCCTTGGAAAAATGAAATGGTATAGAGGTTGAAGTGGGAACCAAAAGGTAACAATTAAAATAAATATTTTTTGAGTAAAAGATAAAAGGAGAGAAGAAGTATCAAGAGTAATTCAAACTTATATTTAAGATATTTATGCGATGAAAGATATAATTTATGCTAGTAAATTGAATCAATAATATTCAGATTTAAGAAGGAAGAAATGTGTGCTTGATTCAAATTTGTGAATATTGTGAAAAGGTTTAGAGTTTAAACTAGATTTGTGAGGAGAGTTTAAACTAGATTTGTGAGGATTGTGAAATATTTAGAGTTTGGATTAGATTTGTTTGGAAGAAACTATATCAGCCATTGAAGAACTAATAAGTTGGGGCCTTTCTCTAGGTTGGAGCTCAATTTGTGTGGGGGTTGAAGCCTCCAATAGGTTAGAGTCTATCAAGTAGAAGTTGGAGCTTAGTTTGTATAGAGTTTGGAGACTTTGATAGTAGGTTGGAGCCTACAACAAGAAGAATATTAACACTAACACTAACACTAACACACACACACACACATAAGCAAAATTGTGTTGTGGGTTTCTCCCACAAGGGTTTCCACATAAATCATGTGCTCTCTTTGTGTTTTTAATTGCTTGATCTTGCATATGTGCAGTTGATATGATTGATAAAATTTGAAAAGTAAAATTTTGTGATATACTAATTCACCCCCCTCTTAGTATCACCTTGTGGTCAACAATAAGTTGATCCCATCTAGAAAAGGAGTGTTGATGCATCCCATACTACACTATGGGTCCCATAATTTTCATAATTTATTTCTATCTATGATTACAATCAAGCATCCTATACTACTTGATGTCATCATTTTCAAGGGAATAAATATTTTGTAATGTGCACAATATCGAAGACCATTTATCCAAGTACATAATGACCAACTAGCAATAGGATGTGAATATGACACAATTGTATGAGGAATGTTGGTGTATCCCATACTACACTATGAGTCCCATTCCTTTCCTCAATCCTTTACACCAACTATGATGATGGGAAAGTATCTCATAATACTTGTGATCATCACCAAATAAGGAATATGTGTAACAAAAAAAATTACATAAGGCCATTAATAAGATTCCCATAGCTTGCTAGACCATCAAGCTGGTGGATTCCAACATCTATCATCCGACCGTGGTCTTGCTCTTTCAATCCTCTTACGAAGCCTCTAAATATCAGACCTGTTTGGGTTCATCTACCGAATCTCCCTCTCCAATTTTTGGAGGATTCTTTCTTTGAGACTATTGGCAATGCCATTGGCAGCTTCTTGAAGGTGGATTCTACGTCTAGGAATTTGGGGCATACCACGGTGGCATGCATCTTAATCGATCTGGATATCTCCAAACCACTCCATGGTGATGTGGTCTTGATGGTGGCGGACCAACCTTGGAAGTAGCTTCTGGACTATGAGGGGTTCCCTTTTCATTGTAGGTGTTGTTTCTCAGTTGGTCATTTGGCTTCTAGTTTCCCTCTTGCTTGCCGTAAGAGTGTTGCTACTTGGTGGAAGAATTCTCTCACATACCATCTCACTATTGGTTCTCCCCCTTCGGATTGTTCCTCTGAGGATGACACTCCCAAGCCTACCCAAGATCCTCTTCCGGATCTCCTTATCATGGAACCTCTACCCTGTTATGCTGTCTCTATTCCATCAGAACCATCTGCTGTCACTTTTCTGCCTAATCATGCACGAACTTCGTTGAACAACTCTACTAATCCTTTACCTGTTTTGGTCTCTATTGCTTCGTTGCTGACCCCCTCGCTGCGTGGTGGCTCCTCTCCCAAGGTGGCTGTTGTGGACCCTCTCGCCTCGCCTCTCTCGTTGGTTCCCGACTCTGAGCCTCCTTGGTCGGTTGTTCTACAAAAGAAGAAGGGACTCCCCAAATCCGTTGCCTCTTCTTAGCCTCAAATTCGGGGGGTCATTTTTGATCCCTTTGTTTTGAGGGTTGTGTAATTTTTTGGTTTTCTACGGTTGTCAGTTAGTTTTTTTTGTTTGTTCCTCTAGTTCAAGTTTTGTTTGAATTATTCTTTCCTTTGGCCCTTTGGGATCTCTGTGTTAAGGGTACAACACCCTGTAAATGCTACTTATTTTATCAAAAACATCTATCATCCCCAGGCCACAACAAGTATTCCCACCTTAGAAGGGGATAGTTGCAAACATATATCACCATGTGAAATTAGTGATCTGTTGACTAACCCCTTCACAAAATGAGTAGAACCTAGCATTAGTCACCTCTTTACTATTGGTGACAACTAGAAAGACCCTAAGATATGGTGGTTAGTTCTAGGTATTTGTCACTTGCACAATACTAGTGATAGCCAACTAACCAAGTTCTTGTATGAAAACATGGATAATTGTTGCATCACCACCTCTATGATACTATTGAAAGCCTATTAATCCTCAAGATATGAAAAATAGCTACAAGAATCTCTCACCTACATGGTATTGGTGGCAGGCTCCAATCAACCACTCCCATATCATACTCAATTCTGACATGTGGAAATATTATAACCAAGTACACATAATCTACACAACTCAAGGGGTTCACAAAAAATAGTCAAATGGACATAGATATATGTCACAATCAAGTGATCCATGAACATGTACATAGATTCCTATAGGTCTTGAGGTCAATTTACTAACACACAAATAACACATTGATCCAACATGAGTAAGACTCTACTTAACATATACACAAAAAAAATTCTACTTATAAAGTAATCAAATCCACTCACTTCATTCAAGTTATTATTAAAAAACACATCATTTGACAACACATTATTTATTAGATACAAGTTATAAAATTTCCTTAACTCACTCATAGTCATCTAATGCAAATTTAAACATCAACTTGAAGCATATAAAAGAGGGAAGCTTTAAAAAGTTTAAGAACAACTCCAACCCAAGGAGTTATTCCCTAAACCCTTTCCTATAGAATTGGTTCACAAGGGCATCCTTTTACCAAGGATTTCTTTTATACCTACTTCAAAATATGATTGAAGTCCCATAGAATTCTTCTTACAAAAATCTCTCAAGGAACACACCTAAAATTCTTACATAGAAAACCCCTCTAGTAATAAATAAGGGTAATATGATTTTCTCACCAAAGGGAAGTTAATTACCTTATTAACATAATACTTATTTTTTCTTCTATATGCACTAAGGTTCTCTTACACATGCGAATAAGGGCCAAACAAATTTTTGTCAATAATAGTATTATCCAATATGTATCTCTCTAGGCATAGAGATCCAACCATACCTAGGTATAAGGTTCTTAGGAAGTCCTTGAAGTTGGTTATTGAACCCAAAACTTTGAGAAATCACCTACAACCAAAATATTTATCACATGAAGAGATAGAGAAACATTTATTGTGCTATGCAATCTTGAGAAATGAATTGATCCAAAAGGGATCCATGATTGAGCCTATGTATTGATTACATCTAGATTATTACAATAATGACTAATGCATCTTTTATAAAATGAAAAATCAAAAAGTAACTCTAAATGAAACTCTAGGTGAGGATTAGATTAGATCATGACAAGTGTCCTCATCCTATGTTATGAGGCAAAAAGGCACATGACCTAAAAATAGAAAAGGGCTCAAGTAAGTTTAGCTTAAGTATAATAAAATTAAAAAGGGACCTAATTAATTAGGTGATATGTTTGTTTTACTTTAACACCCTCTGAAGTACAACTTATGAAGAAGCCAAAAACCTAATGATGAATCCTAGATTCAAGGCCTAATGAGGTATACATGTACAAATAAATGAATCTCTTGTTATCTCTTAAAATTGCACCTGAAGTGAGTTGTAAAACTCAGTTAGCTAGAAAAACATGGGAACATTCTCGGGTTGTGAGTCACCCAAAATTAGAATGAATCTCTAGATAGGCCGACTCCCTAGTTGGTTATCACCTATAACTACTGATTTGAAGGAAAAGGGAGAAGGAAAAACTAAAAATGATAAAACTGAAAACAAAAGAGAAGTGATACACCAAACTGAAAGAGAGACTATGAAACTCAAAGCTCTACACTTGGTTCTAATCTGGCATAATTTTAGTTTACACAACCTATTACAACAATGTTCATGCATAAATGTTTCACTACCTCCTCATGATACAATTTTATTTTACATCTATATACATTGTAATTTTAGGTTTATGACCCTTCACAACATCCATCTGGTGAAAATCCTCTTCGCCGGGTAGCTCTTTCGCAAACTTCACATTTGTTTGATCACCCTTTAAACATATAATTTGGGTAAAAATAATTAACAATCTTTAACCTCCTCGTTGAAAATATTTCACAAAATCTACTTTTCAAAATCATATATTCCACACTTATATTTATCTCCCAAAATATGGCCTTTTCTTCTCCCGTGCAAGACATTTGATTGTATTAAAATAATTTGCATTTCCCGATAAAATTTATATCCATTCAAATAATTTCCTCCCCGCATCAACCGCAAACACTCTATTTTACCGCGTACCCGCTTGCTACCTTCACTGCAAGCATTCCATTTTCACCGCATACCTGCACAAAGATTGGAGACCCCTTGCGGTAACGCAGAGAGACTCACCGCTCAAATGCACAACCACTAGGGTTTGCTAGCAGTAAAGCGGTAACATTCGGTGTTACCTACTATCCTTCCATGGTGCTAAGGTTTCTTCGCGAGGTTGCCACACTGGCCTTTTAATTGCTTGTAATCCTATTTCAAATGGCATTCGACATATGCCCATAGGTTTCCAAACCAATTACAAAATCTTCACTACGAAGGTAGAGCCATAGTTCTCTTTTTCCACACCAGATGTCCTCTCCTTCCTTTGCTCGAGTTATCAGCTTGGAAATGTCTACAATGACAAATAGTTTCTCACATTCATCAATGGAAATATGTGTATTGAGCAGGGAAATCACACACTGACAACAGTGCCTCTTCAGGATGTTACTCTTTGTGACCCCTGCGCAGACGCTTTAGGGCCAAGTTCTTGATTTTCTTCTGATTCCATCATATGTGTAATGCCCCCCACAAACTACCATCCATTATGGTTTGATGGATGTCTGTTACTAATCTCGCGCAGATAATTTCTTGTGTTTTATATGCTTTTTGCATATGAAATGAGTGCCATTTCATGGCCTTTAACCTGACTACATCCGAGTATCTTCTTTATTCTTCTATCTCCCATTATTCTCTTTACCTGTCTAAGCTTCACTTCACATTCCCATTTCAAACATGCCTTGTATATGCCTCCATCGAAATTGTAATAGAAGTTGCAAGCCAGTTTTGAAAATATTGATGCAACACTTTGCCTTTGTATTAACTACCACGTTCTTCGCAGACCTTCTGTGAACAATATTTCACTGTGCACAAAATACAGTTGAGGTGATTGCTGCTAAATATCTTCTCTTCATGTCATCTTCTATTTTCAATTGGATCAATTTGAACTCCATGGATATAAGTTCTTTGAATCTTTTCTTTTCTTCAAATTTTTTTCTTTTTTAACATTCATCTTTACTGTTGAATGCAACACCTCGTCCTGGCAAGAAATCTATCTTTCAATATTCTTCTTGTGCATCTGATTCAAATATAGATACATCCTATTGGAGTGAGTCATGATAGCGCCACCGGGTGAGGTGTACACTTTAAACATAGGACTTTTATAAGGTTCATTCGAAACTTGTGAATCAGGTAGTGTAGGAAGATTATTATGAAGGCAAAGGGGTTCAATGAGTACCAATAGTATTTTGAGGTAGAAGATATTAGATGTTTAAAAGGTCATGGCATCTGAGGGAACGTATACATATTGGTGAATGGGTCTTGTCCTTTGTAATGCATGGTATAGTTACAATTCATCCTTGAAAGCTTTTCCCAATCCATTAGATTTCGGGTTTGATAAATCCTCCTTATTCTCTGTATTCAACTAATGTCACATTCCTATCTTCTTGTGTCGTTCTTTGATCAAAATTTCATGTTTCTATCACCTTACTCGCCATTCCAATTCTGTATTGTTCCATGAAATGAGCTTCACCGAAAAGCATCTAATGTGCCTCCACTTTGAAATACCTTTAACAGTATTTGTGGTTATCCCGTTGAATACAATATGTATAGAAATTCCTTTGAAAAAGAAATATCCTTTGATTACATCAACACTTGAGTACATTTCAACTTTCTTCTATGAAACCTCCCTTTCACTACTTAACACCCTGCCCGCCAAGTGTAATTTCTTAGAGATTTCAGAAACAAATATGTATGCCTTGAATACTGTGATCAAGAAACGAGGTGCTGAAATCAGATTTTTACACATGGGAGCCTTAAATTTCATCAAAATGGGAGTGGAATTTTAGGCTCCAACAAGTTTGACATTTCATTTTATAAAAAAGATGGCAAAAATTCCAATCTTTTATCGGCATATAGGGTTTCAACCCTAAAACAAAAAAAAAAAAGAATGAAATCTTATTTCATTTTGTACTAAAGCTTTAAGAAGAAGCTTAACCACTGCTAGGGTTTAAATTCGAGCTTTCCGTAGGTCTTCACCAAAAATTTAAGAGAAAGAAGCCACTGCTACAGAAAAATAAAACTTAGGTAATGGTAATGGCCACCACTGAAATTTCATTTCACTGGTTTTGAAAAGATAAGCAACATTTACAGGGTGTTGTACCCTACACAAGGAGCCTCAAGGGCCAAAAAGGAACAAGTCTTAAAAATCTAACAGTAAATCAGAAAGGAATAAAGACAACACTTTAACAACACAAAGATTACAGATAGACAACCAAAAAATAGAACACCGGCACAGGCAAAAGCTAACTGGCATTGTCCCAGTTTTTGAACAGGAGGTCCACAATATCATCACCGACCCATTCTTGGTTTTCCTAGGCATTATTTCCCTCCAACTCCTCCTTGATAATAGTGGACAGGGTGCTAGTAATGAAGTGACCCAAATTCATTGTGAAGCGGGTCAAACCTTGAAACCTTTTGTTGGGCATGTCCATCTTCTTCTCCAAAGCACAAGGATCCTCCTCAACATCCATGGTTCCTGAGATCTCGTCAGGTTCAGTGACGAGGGGGCGCGAAGAGTGAGAGGCCGAAGTATCTTTTGGTAACTTGTTGTCCTCCGAAATAAATTGGAGCCCTTCCATATTTTCGTCTTCATCATCCTCAGTCTCCTCATCCTTATACTCCTTGCTGTCAGACTGCTCCTCCTTCGAGTCCTCAATAATCATCTTTTTTAACTTTTTTTCGCCAATCTCCCAGATCTCCTTATGGTAGTCTCCCCTCCAGTCATGAATGTGGTTTCCACAACAATATCACTCTTAGAGTCTTTTCCTATTATTTTCTTCCCTTTACCCTCCTTCACCATCAGCTCTGACACACCTTTTTTACCATCCTTACCTTTTTTCATAGTGTTGGCTTTGTAAGAAGACTTTTTCGGGGTGGCCTTAAGTTCACAGACGCTAGTTGCGGCTCTAGCATGTGCATTACCCGTCCCTGCTTTAAGTTTCCTGGTAGCCAATTACTCTGTTAATTTGATTTATTTTTTACATTTCACTGTTACTCTATTACTCTGATTTGTTTTTTACATGAAATCCATGAGGGTTTTTCTGGAAACTTAGGTTACAAAGAATCTTCATGCATTCTTGGCTCGTCCCAATACCCATGCATTTTCTGTAAAAAATATAAAAAGAAAAGTCGCAGCCATGATTTCTTCTAAAGTTTAAATTCTAGCATTTTGGGTTTTCATTTACTCGATTCAAAACCCATTTCAGGTCTTACCTATTGAGAAACTTGTTGTATTTACCTCTGCTAGGGTCTACATTTTTTCTATAGCCACAAAAACCCTCCATTTACTTTTCATTCTTTTAGATCACGGTTGGAAAAATTTAGTCATTCTTTGCTTCTGGGTTTCATTCATATGCTACTTTTTTCCTCTATTCTTAAAGTATAACTTTACCACTTCTATGGCCGTAGCCATGCCTACCATAAAACCTTATTTCAATATCGAGGGTTTTTCACTTTCAGAGTCTTTAAAAATGCTTTTATTCTTTTTCTTTTCACAATCATTGTCTTTAGTTCACACAAATTCAATGCATTTTTGTTTAAAAGACTCGGGGTTTGTAGAAGGAAAACCCTCCATTGCACACACACAGGCCACGACATTTGGAATCTTGCTTCTGATATTCAGATTTCTGTATGTTTATTCCTCTTTATGTGTAGTTGGAATTTTTACCACTATGCTGAGGGTCCAGTCTTAAAAATGCACTTTATATTCTCATGTTTTTGCTTCAGAGATTTAGAGGACTTATCCTCACTGTGGCTATGAACTCAATAAGTCCATTTTTTGTACATGGCTTTTGTTCCTATGTTCTTTATATCCTTCAACTCACATGACAGTGATGGAATTTTCCCCTTGTTAAGATGTCACATAATGTCTAGAAGTTGAAACATCCCACTACACATAGAAGAAAACATATCATTTGAATAATCTTCATTGTGATGATTAAATCTTATGTATGATCTAGGTATGTGCAGGATCATCATGGAAAAAATAGGCCCTTGAGTGGTGATGAAAATTCAAAAAATTAGAGCTAGGCAACTTGACGTAAAAAAATGAATAACTTATCTATATTATTTCATAAATATGTAAGAATAGAATCTATAGCAAATTGAATTTAGTTTCTAAACTAGTAGGTTTATTTTAAAAAAATAAAATCTATTTGGTGAAAATTTGAAATTTTAATGCAGTAGTACTTAAATTTTAGGGAAAAAATAAGCACGTGTTTGTCTGCCCACCCTAACCACAATAAAATGATAATATTTTTTTATAGGATTTTAGATATAAGTAGAGGACTCATGTCTCGATGTGATGGATATTTTTTTGTAATTTTTTTCCAAGCAAATGATTAATTATGAATTTTTTATTACAACTTTTAAAAAATATAAAAACTCGTATGTCTACCACCGTAACTTGGTCAAAACTTCATGAAATTCAATTTATTTTTTTAACCCTATAGTATGCAAAGCGTAGAATGTGATGCATGTTTCAGATTCAAAAAATGTGATAGCATTTTAAATTTATATATGTTTTTCAACCGGCCTATCAATTAGGACTTTAGTCGTAATTCAAATAGAAAATGAATAATAATTATTTATATTCAAAGTAAAGCATAATTTATATTGGTGGAAAGCTGAGAATCTCCTTAAAACCGCTTTTCATTTCATCAATTTTGGGTAACAAAAAGTCATCAGCCACATAGGCCATCGTATCACTTACATATCGCCACTTTTTGGCCCATCATGATCTTGCACATATCCATCTCTTGATTATTCAAATGAGCCAATTCTTGTTATCTATGATGTAACTACATGATTAATGAATACCATCGTTTTATCTCTCAAAACATTGTAACTCCATCAGTCAAAGGTATTTTGTGTTGTGTCACTATGGTGCCTAATTAATAACTGTATTTTCCATTGGTTAAGATATCAATGGACTTAGCTTAAACCTCCTTGAATGAAATTCTCTACTGCTTTGAATTGTATCATGCATTATTCACTGGACTGTTATACTTCTTTCACTCTCATCTTCAATGTGACATACATGAATGTACATTTAGGAATATATTACACCCATTAATAAACCTTGAGTGAACCTTTATACATTGCCTTTAAATCTTGCCTTTGTCCCTCATGCTTGCAATCTGCTACATTTTGTATTTAGGACTGTCATCCACAAATTTCTATCATAATACATAGCCTTTCTATCACCATGTCATACCTTATGTTTATGTACTATAAATTATCCTTGCTCATGTAAACCATGCCTTTCAGGAAAGATCCCTTGCAAGTACTTGAATAACAGGACTTAAAAGGTGGATATGCCTATGATAAGATGACTATTCTAAATCTTGATCACCTATCAAAGAATTCAGGAAGCTAAAGATAAGACAATAAAGAAAATTCAATTTCTATCCCTCACAAAATACATGAGAACAACATGCTGGGCTCAACCCTTATGGGAGCCACATTTAAACCACATGCTAAAATCAAACGAAACAAAAAAACATAACTTTTTCTATATCTGCACATGAAGCAAACAAGTTAGAAAATAAAATCAATATTTTGGATGTGTTTGATGACTTGATGGCTCTCCTAGACACCTAAAGTATGTATTGCTTATTTAATGCATTTGGAGATCAGTTTATACATGCATAGGTGTTTGTTCATATAATGTTTGAGATCTTTTATTGCTTAGAGCATTGGTCTAAAATCATTGCTATTGTCAGATGCAAGAACTAGGAGGGACACAAGCAATTCGAGGCAACAACAAGAAAGATGACACACCTTGAACCAACCATTCTTAGGCAATGACCGGTTTCCTTCCTTATATGCACATTTACTTTTTGTTTACTTATTCATGTATATGATTTTATTCAATTCCATTGAATAAGTAAAGTAAGTCTCACAACTTGTGTGAGACAATGAACACTTTTACATTCATAAATATTACCACTCTGTTTCAAAAATTATTTGTGTGAATCCTTCTTTTGTTACATGCACTTGTATGAATGCAGTAATTTGTAAATATAATCTTTTGAATTATTTTATTTGTACACTTTAATGTAATATAGGAAAGATTAAAATGTACCCTTTCTTCTTTTAATTCAAATCAATAAGCTCTACTTGATTGAGCTATAAGTGAAAATCCAGTAACATTTTTGGCGACATCTACTACATGTTTGCCTGCTAAACATCCTGACCAACTGCCTAGACCTATCCTTGGGCACTGAGTCACTCAGAAACTAGTCTTATGAATTAGGAAAAATACTTAAAACTTTTGTAACTCAGATTTGATTGTATGAATGACACTTTGGCACTTATTGAAAATAAAACAACAAGAAAGAAACTATCTAGTTGTGCTTGAAAATCACATAGGGAATGAAAAGCATCTTAAATACAATGAAACGACACTTATTGAAAGCATAAACCTAACCTAGTATATAAAAAGGTAGATCATACCTCAAAACATCGTTTGAGGTGAATCCCATTAACTGGGATAGGCAAAATTTCTCCATCCATCTTTGATAACTGGAATGCATTGTGCTCCTTGCATTCAGTAATGACAAACATGCCATTCTAGAAGTTGTCAAACTTAGTGTGCTTACCTGACTTGCTTTTTAATTCATCCCTTTTGAGTACAACATCACCCTCTCTAAAAACTCTGGGAGTTACTTTCTTATCAAAGACTCTCTTTGTTTGGAGTTGATGATACTCCAAAGACTTCATTGCCTTATCTCTTGTCTCTTCTAGCTCCATGAGTTGAACATATCTAACAAACACTAGGTCCTTTTCTTCAAACATCTCCAGTTGATGTACAATATCAAGAGCTGGTAGCTCTACAAATAAAGGAAATCTTGCCTCTTTACCATAAACCAGTACATTTGGAGAATTCCCAACAGATCTCTTAGGAGTTATTCTATCTGCCCACATAGCAGATTTCAACTTGGTGTGCCAAAGTCTCTGATTCTCCTCCATGACTCTTTTGATAATTATGATAAGATTCTTATTTGTACTCTCAGCCAAACCATTACCTTGTGGGTAATAATTTGAAGAGTTATTCAAATGAATGCCATTCCTGATAGCCCAATCACTCACTCTTAATCCAAAAAATGCTAAGGCATTATCTGAGACAATTGAATCAGGTACTCTAAACCTAATTACTATATATTCATAAAAGCTCAGAATAGAAGATCCATTGGCTTCTTTCAAATCTATTGCTTCTGTCCATCGTGTAAAGTAGTCAATTGTTGTAAGTACTCACCTATGACCTGCACTTGAAGGAGGATTTATTGGTCCAATAAAATCAATGCCCCACATAAAGGGTTGTTCAACTTGAATTGGCTGCAAAGGAAAAGCTGGAAACCTCTCTTTTCCTGCAAAAATATCACATTTAACACACTTTCTTGCTCAAGCATGGGCATCCTTAAACAAGCTTGGCTAATAATAGCCAACTCTCATAATCTTCCAAAATGTTGTTCTTGGGGAAAAATGTCCCTGTATAGTTCCATCATAGAACTCACGAAGCACCTTTTCAACTTGATCACTATCAATACACCTTAATAGAACACCATTAAGGTCTTTTCTGAAAATAATTTTATCAATCAACACATATGGTATAGACTACAACCTGAAATATATTCTTTTAGCTCTGTCTAAACCTGGTGGAAATTCACCAGTTTGTAGAAAATGGGTCATATCTTGAACCCAACTTGCATCTAACACAGGTGCAACATTCTGAAACTCATTATCATTGACTAAAATAGTCTATGTTTCTGATTTCTGTTCATTTTCAGGACTTGAAGCCATTTTTTCACATAGTCCTCTACCTTTGAAAAGCTTTGTAATTTTGATGTCAACATCAAACTCCATAACTCTTGTGATCCATCCTGCTCTTTTTTCATTTAGGTATTTTCTTAGCAAAAATTCCTTCACACTAGGGTGTGCAACCATAACATGAATCTTATTGTTAGAGATTAGAGGCTTAAATTTTTTTAACTCCTGATCACGACAAGAACATGCTTCTCAACAAAATTATACTTCTGCTCATAATTGAAGCTAAATCTTGACTAAAAAAGGCTATTGGATACTCTAAATCATCATTATTTTTCTGAACCAGCATAGCAAAAATAAAATTTATGCTACCAGAAGCATACAAAACAAAATCCTTTGAGAAATGTGGATCTACCAGAGTGAGAGCTATTTCTAAAACCTCCTTGATTGCTTCAAAACTGTATTTGGCTTCCCCAATCCAACTAAAAATTGCATTTTTCTTCAACATGGCAGTCAAAGGTTGTAAAAGATTTGCAACATTAGGAATAAATCTTCTTAAAAAGTTAATTCTGCCTAAAAATCTTTGCAACCCTTTCTTATGATTGGGTAATGGCAGCTCTAAGATGGCTGACTCTCTTAGGATCAATGGTGATCCCCTGTTTGACACTATGTGTCCAAGAAGCTTTCCTTCATGGACACCAAAGATACTCTTTTTTGGATTAAGGGATATACCAAACTCCCTACATTTTTCAAATACTTGTTTAAAATGGGAAAGATGCTCATCAACATTCTTAGAGAATATTGTGACATCGTCTAGATAAATGAGGACAATTTTATTGATCAAACCTTGAAAATCTATGTCCATAGGCCTCTGAAAAGTGGCTCCAGCATTGGACAGGCCAAAAGGCATTCTCTTGTAAGCCATTGTACCCCACTTGGTTGTAAAATAAGTCTTGTATTGGTCTTCCTCTTTGACCAATACCTGGTTATAAATAGAATAACCATCTAATGAGGAAAATCTCTTTGAACCAATAACTACCTGAAGGATCTACTCCATGGAGGGTAGTGGGTAATGATCTTTCAATGATGCTCTGTTAAGATCTCTAAAATCTACACAGAGTCTGATCTCTTCGTTTTTATTTCTAACTGACACAAGGTTAGATACCCATGAAGTATGTTTAATCGAAAACATAATACCCCCCTCAACTAGTTCGGTCAATTCTTTAATCATAAGAGGCTCTAACTTTGGGTTTAAAGGCCTCTATTTTTTCCTAATGGGCGTAGCATCAGGTTCTAATTCAATGGTGTGCTAGGAAATATGGGGATCAAAACCTCTCAAATTTGATTACTCCCATTCAAAAACATCATGAAATTATTGACATAAAGAAATACAAGATTGTTTATCTTCAGTAGAACAGATTTTACCTATCTTAAGAAGCTTACTTTTGAAAATCTCCATCCCTTCATAGTGTTCCTCTTTGATCTGCAAACCAACTTTACCCTTCTTAAGCTGATCATCAGTACTAAAAATTGATTCCAAGGTGACTAGACCCTTGGGTAACTTATTTGTCTTTAGCTATAAAACTTGGTCATCATACTGCTGCTTAAGCTTTTCTTGACTCATCATAGAAAATTGATCTTCTTCAAGCAAAAAAGATAGAATCTTCTCATCACTGTCAAATACTTTCCAGTG
This sequence comes from Sequoiadendron giganteum, assembly GCA_007115665.2. Classification (NCBI taxonomy): domain Eukaryota; kingdom Viridiplantae; phylum Streptophyta; class Pinopsida; order Cupressales; family Cupressaceae; genus Sequoiadendron; species Sequoiadendron giganteum. Next base: position 711,338,481 of record CM021101.1, on the reverse strand, counting down.
AACATTGTTATCAAGAATTGAGGGTCTGAATACAACTTTCACATACTATTGTACCTTCTCCTTCTTGAGATCATTAGGAATATCAAAATGTGCTCCAACGATTGCAAGCCTATCTACATGTTTGTTTTGATTTCTAGGAATAGAAATCAAGTTAAATGCACTAAATTATTCTATTACATTCCAGACCCTATTTATGTAGGACTTCAAGGCATCGTTTTTAGAAAAATCCAGGCCTCTCACTTGATTAAAAATAAACTCACTATCTCCATAAACCTTCAAACAATTTACCCCTATTTTTCTTGCCCATTCAAGACCTTGGATAAGACCTTCATACTTAGCGATGTTGTTAGATAAAACAAAGGCAAAAAAAAATGCAGAAAAGTATTTATCACCTTGTGGGGACACAAGAATTGCACCCCCACTAGCTCCATTCCTACTCCTAGAACCATCAAAATACATCTCCCAAAGCTCATCTTGCTGCTTTAATAGATGATCTATACTCTTTTCAATGTTTGGAACCTCTGCATAAGGTTCATGCAACACATAAACACCCATACCAGCATCATGAATATGATTATCAAGATTATCCACAACATTCTCAACTGCCCATTCATGTAACAACGCATTAGGTACACTTTCATCTTGCAGCTCCTAAGCAACAACAAACTCACTATCATAAAAATAGCACAATTTGTATTTGCAGCACTTGGAACAACATTAATCACACTTGGGTTATAAGGCTTTATATGATCCTTGGCCAATTTTTGAGACTTTATGGTAACCTTAGTTCCATATCTTGTTCTAAAGAACATATGTGACTAGTCAACAGATACATAACCTCCTATTTTGGTTGTAAAGTCTCTTGACAGACACAAGGCAAAGAAAGAGGGTAAATCAATGACACATATATCTTGAGGATCTGAAAAGTTGGGATATGCATGTAAAGTCAAACTTTCATCCTTGATGATCCCTACTGAGTTATCAACTGAACCATTGAGTTGAAGTACTCATTTTTCAAGAGGCTGGTATTTCAATCCTAGTTGATTTGCTATCTTCTTATGCATGAACGAGCTACTGGCTCTACTATCAACCATATAGTTATGCACTAATCCCCTATAATCAAAGACACATAGAAAGGAGGGGGTTTAACATCCTTGGCTATTTTTTACTATCTTTAGGTGTATTTACTTTAGTTGTGTTTGTAAAAATGACCTTAGCTTGATCAATTGGGACATCACTAGACACAATCATATCAGTTAAAGCAGATTGTAAAAGGTCCTTTTGACCTGGGATAGCTAACGAATCCCACATGGATATCGTCACATTCATCTTCTTCATATTATCAATAATATTAAATGGTACAAGCCATATTTACCTTTTGATGGACCTTTACACCAGCATGATCCACTTGCAAGTGTGATTGCTTCTTGGCAGCAACTTGTGAATTCCTCTGCAAAATGTGAGGCACTTGTGAAGTAGATGGTGCTGCAATTGCTTCTTTTCCTTTATCAGTTGTTTGCTCAAGCTCAAAAGCTCTTTTCTTTGATCTTGTGTTTGTTTTAACTAGGGAATCATCTGCATTAACTCCACATAATTCCTCTCCTTGCCAGTTTAGCAAAGTAGAATCACTTGGAGGATGCTCCCATTGCTGTGGAGATCCATCATTAGGTACATCAGGTTGTGAACTTGAAGTACACTACACCATTAATGCTTGATTAATGAATCCATTAGAGCATGTGGTCTGATTATGTGGTTGGCCACAAGGATAGCACCATTCATAATTTGCAGCAAGGTTATTCTGAACAGGAACAAGGTCCCTAGCTACACTAATAGGAGCTAGATTGTATGCCTAAAAAGGCCTTAAATTCACATTATGTCTAACACCTTGGTAATTACCTTGTCATGGCTGCATGTTGCCTTGATACTGTTGTTGCTGACCTTGATAAGGCTGATTTTCTACTTGGTTTTGATGTTGTTAAGGTCTTCTATGAGATTGCTTCTTCTCTATGCTCACTAACTTGTTACCAAAAGTCTGAAGTAGACTTTTGATCTCCTCTAGCTCTTGAGATGAGCTTGGAACAACAACTTCTTGACTAAAAAAAACTTGAACAACAGCTGGTAATGTTTGTACAACTAGAAAACGTGCAAAAGGTGGTATCTACAGAGGCATATTAGGTTGAATATCTAGAAAAATAGGTATTGGTGGCCTGGGAGCAATCTTACTATCCTGTATTAAGCTATTTTCTTCTCTGATTCCTATCTCATAAGCATTAGGTAATGACACCCCTCCCATTGATTGTATCATGATTGATATATAATTGTTGAGAGATCTTAGATAGTACAAAAAGGCATATTCAGGAGAATCAGGCATTTTCTCTCAAGGATCTCTCTTTATCAATGTCAGCTACTCTACCAGGGACAAGTTATCTTGAAATTGCTTGTGCAGCTTGTCTCCTAATGCATCCCAATTTTTAATGGTGCCAACTGCTAGACCTCTGAACCACTGCAAAGCCTTCCCTTTGAATGAAGCAACAAGTATTCTGACTGCTACATTCTCTTGTGTGATATGATGAACCCCAGATAAAGAGGCTACATCTCTAATATGCTCAATCAAGGTTGTCTAATCTTCCCTTGCGAAGAATGGAAAGCTCTTTAAGGCAACCACAGGTATATCATTATGTTGTGCTAAATTTACTGGACTGCCTCCATTAAATGGTACAAAAGGCTAGTTTCTAGCCATTGGAGGTGGCTGAGGTGGATTAATTTGAGTTTGAACAACAAGAACAAAAATTGTTGAAACAACATAAACAAAAAATGTAGGTACAGTTGAACCTGTAAAAATAACTATTGTTACTCTCTTTGGGCTACTTGAGGGTGAACTTGTTGTTTTGAAACTTGGTGAGGCAAAATGAGTATTAATCTACCTCTTGGATGGTCTACCTCTCCTTCTTGGTAGTGAGAATAATGATTCAGGTCTAACACTAGGTGGTTTCAATTGAATTCTCTTCAATAGATGGGTTCTTTTTGTTGTTCTGCCTTGCCTTCTGGGTGGTGACAGCTACCAAAATTCATAATTTTTGGAACTCCTTATCCGTATTTTTCTCATAAGCTATAACATCACTAGATTTGTTGTTATTTTACTTCATGGAGTCACCAGATATGCTTCAACAACCCCTCAAGGGTCTAAAAATTGTTGGTTGCATATCAAATCGACAAAATACGTTGATGAACGTGTCCCATTGGGCGTGCCAAAAACTATTATCACTTAAAATTGCACCCGAACTGAGTTGTGAAACTCACTTAGCAAGAGAAACATGGGAAAATTCTCGGGTTGTAGGTCACCCAAAGTGAGAATGAACCTCCAGATAGGGTGGATTCCTAGATGGTTATCACCTATAGCTATTGATTTGAAGGAAAAGGGAGAAGGAAAAACTAAAAATGATAAAACTAAAAACAAAAGAGAACTGATACACCAAACTGAAAGAGAGACTTTGAAACTCAGAGCTCTACACTTGGTTCTAATCTAACAAAATTTTAGTCTACACAACCTGTTACAACAATGTTCATGCATAAATGTTTCACTGAAAGGTCAAATACCTTGACTTGTAGAAGGAAGAAAAAATTCACAATACACAAGTGGTTGTATTTAACAGACACAATCAACAACCTGAATGAACATGTTAATTACAAAATAGGTATAAAAGCATCAGACAAAACTATAATGAAACTAAGCAAGTTTACAAGACAATTTGATCAATCATAAAACATACACTAAACTGCAAGAACAAGATGGTGAGAAATCCATTACCAAAAATGAGCAAGGTAAAATTTTATTCAATATCTCCAAGAGTTACAAAAGATGCAAAATCTATGCCAAAGGACTGTAAAAATCACTATGTCTCCAATATGGATAATTAGAACTAACTCAAAAATGAGTTACAAAAGTGACTAAGTAGAAAAAACCAAGTGGATCCACCAAAAAAGGAACAAAAACCAACTTAGGTCATATCCCTCTCAAAAGCCTAAAATCTACCATGCACATCTTCATCAAAAAGGCTCTAAATGGGAGAAAAAGTCAAAATATGACTAAGTCTATCATAAAGGCATAAAAGGAGGCTCCAAAATGCTCTCCTAAGCTCATAAATGAGTCAAAACCACCCTCTATATTCTTGGCATATGTTCTCAAACTACAACAACCGCCCCTATATGCCCTCCAAGTCATAAATTAATATTTATCTTCTCTCTTTAACGACATGCATGAGTGGCTCCTATATTTAATTTTGCAATTAAAATAACATCACACTTTGAGTGATTTATAAACACATCGCTAAGTGGATGTTTTACATCTAAAAGCATGCAAAAATAAATACAATACCTATCATTCATCCCTAAAAATGAAGTCAATACAATTGAAAAGTCATAAAGACTTATGACATAACACACAAAAGGGAAAATATGAAAGTTCAAGGCATTGAAAATGCAAACCCATGAATAGGCCATGAGCCATTAGTTTGACATTTCATTTTATAAAAAAGCTGGCAAAAATGCCAATCTTTTATCGCCATATAGGGTTTCAACCCTAAAACAAAAAACAAAAAGAATGAAATCTTATTTATTTTTGTATTGAAGCTTCAAGAAGAAGCTTAACCACCGCTAGGGTTTCAATTCGAGCTTTCTGTAGATCTTCACCAGAAATTTTAGAGAAAGAAGCTACTACTACATAAAAAGAAAACTCAGGTAATGGTAATGGTTGCCACTGAAATTTCATTTCACTGTTACTCTGATTTGTTATTTACATGAAACCCATGAGGGTTTTTCTGGAAAATCAAGTTACAAAGAATCTTCATGCATTCTTGGCTCGTCCCAATACTCATGCATCTTCTGTAACAAATATAAAAAGAAAAGTCACAGCCATGATTTTCTTTTGAAGTTTAAATCCTAGCATTTTGGGTTTTCATTTACTCGATTCAAAACCCATTTCGGGTCTTACCTCTTAAGAAATGCGTTGTATTTACCTTTGATAGGGTCTACATTTTTTCTATAGCCACAAAAACCCTCCATTTACTTTTCATTCTTTTAGATCACGACTGGAAAAATCCAGTCATTCTTTGCTTCTGGGTTTCATTCATATGCTACTTTTTCCCTCTATTATGAAAGTATAAATTTACCTCTTCTATGGTCGTAGCCATGCATACTGCAAAAAAATATTTCAATGTCGAGATTTTTTCATTTTCAGAGTCTTTAAAAATGCTTTTATTCTTTTTCTTTTCATAGTCATTGTCTCCAGTTCACAAAAAATTAATGCATTTTTGTTTAAAAGACTTGGGGTTTGTAGAAGGAAAACCCTCCATTGCACACACACATGCCATGAAATTTTGAATCTTGCTTCTGACATTTAGATTTTTGTATGTTTATACCTCTTTATGTGTAGCTGGACTTTTTACCACTATGTTGAGGGTCCAGCCTTAAAAATACACTTTATATTATCATGTTTTTGCTTTAGAGATTTAGAGGACTTATCCTCATTGTGGTTATGAACTCAATAAGTCCATTTTCTGTACATGGATTTTTTTCCTATGTTCTTTATATCCTTCAACTCATATGACAATCATGAAATTTGCTCCTTGTTAAGATGTCACATAATGTCTAGAAGTTGAAACATCCCACTACACATAGAAGAAAACATATCATTTGAATAATCTTCACTGTAATGATTAAATCTTATGTATGATCTCTTGATTATTCAAATGAGCCAATTCTTGTTATCTATGATGTAACTACATGATTAATGAATACCATCATTTTATCTCTCAGAACAATGTAACTCCATCAGTCAAAGGTATGTTGTGTTGTGTCACTATGCTGCCTAATTAATAACTGTATTTTCCATTGGTTAAGATATCAATGGAATAATCTTAAACCTCCTTGAATGACCTTCTCTACTGCTTCAAATTGTATCATGCATTATTCACTGGACGGTCATACTTCTTTCACTCTCATCTTCAATGTGAGGCACATGAAGCTACATTTAGGACTATATTACACCCATTGATAAACCTTGAGTGAATCTTTATACATTTCCTTTAACTCTTGCCTCTGTCCCTCATGCTTGCAATCTGCTATATTTTATATGTAGGACTATCATCCACAACTTTCTATCATAATACATAGCCTTTCTATCACCATGTCGTACCTTTTGTTTATGTATTGTAAATTGTCCTTGCTCATGTAAACCATACCTTTCAGGAAAGATCCCTTGCAAGTACCTGAATAATAGGACTTAAGAGGTGGATATACCTATGATAAGATGACTAATATGAATCTTGAGCACCTATCAAATAATTTAGGAAGCTAAAGATAAGGCACTAAAGCAAATGACATTTCTATCCCTCACAAAATACATGAGAAAAATATGTTGGGCTCAACCCTTGTGTGAGCCACATTTAAACCACATGCTAAAATAAAATGAAACAAAAAAAACAACATAACTTTTCCTATATCTGCACATGAAGGAAATAAGTTAGAAAAATAAAATGCATATTTTGGATGTGTTTGATGACTTGATGGCTCTCCTAGACACCTAAAGTATGCATTTCTTATTTAATGCATTTGGAGATTAGTTTATACATGCATAGGTGTTTGTTCATATAATTTTTGAGATATTTTATTGCTTAGAGCATTTCTATTGTCAGATGCGAGAACTCGAAGCAATATGGAGCTAGGAGGGACACAAGCAATTCGAGGTAACAACAAGCAAGACGACACACCCTGAACCAGTCATTCTCAGACAATGACTGGTTTCCCTCCTTATATGCACATTTACTTTTTGTTTACTTATTCATGTATATGCTTTTATTCAATTCGATTGAATAAGTAAAATGAGTATCACGGCTTGTGTGAGACAATGTACACTTTTACATTCAATAAATATTACCACTCTATTTTAGAAAAGAATTGTGTAAATCCTTCTTATGTTACGTGCACTTGTATGAATGCAATAAGTTGTAAATATAATATTTTGAATTATTTCATTGTGCACTTGAATGTAATATAGGAAAGATTAAAATGTACCCTTTCTTCTTTCAATTGAAATCAATAAGTTCTACTTGATTGAGCTATAAGTGAAAATCTGGTAACATCTCTCGTAATCAGAGAAAATAAGAGAATCACATGGAAAAAAAATTCTCTCCATAAAAGAGATGAAATAAATGTGCGATAGTGAGAGAAGGTCCCCAAGGAATTTTTTAGTCACATAAGTACAGTGAATGTATCCCAATAGGTGAGATAATAAGAATATGAATTTCCCCCATTAAAAAGTATCTCATGTGACAATAATGAAAGAAAACAAACCACTACCTACAAATAAAATTTCTCCTCTTATGAATAAATATATTTTCTAGTGATTGGAGAAGCCATTCACATTAGTTAGATGAATAAGGAATATAAATCCAAATGTGTCTAAAAATTGCTCAAATGTCTATACGATGAAATCAAGTTTTGTCAATCTAGAATCATGTGAAGATTGATGTAGAATAAAATCCAAAGACAATTATGATGGGCTAACAACAATGATGTGGATATCATGAAAGAGGAGATGAATTTCATCAATAAAATCCTCCAAATATACAATATGAGACTCCACAAACAAAAATGATACATCTGGTAGATATGAATCCCAAGTAGTTGTATTTGGAAGAGGATGAATGATCTATTGCATTGAATTGATAGGGTCCATGTATGCAACAAGACTAATATAATAAAGAAAAATAGAAGATGGAGATTGTGTCTCGATATGAAGAGTGGGAACAAGGGGACAAGCTTATGAACCATGAAAACATGCAAGATCTATGATATACTTAAGCTCCTCTAAAGTATCATTATCAAAAGGTATACAATATGCAAGGGGAATGAGATAATATACAAAAATATCCTCTAATAATGGAGAGATATGAATGCCTCTATAGATCTACCAAAGTCTAGTCCAAAGTATGAAGGGAAAATCAATGTTTGATTCAACACATAGTATCATGATCAACACTAGAAAAAATCAATCTTACAAAAATACAATGATGTTACTCCATGCTGACCTGCTCCCTGGTGTGTCTGGTTCAAGTATGATTCCATAAATATAAGAACCACTTGAGATTTGTTAAGATTTCATTTTTCCAAGACTCGTAATTACCCTTTTCAAGGATTACCATACAAGAATGAATAGAAAAACCCATGATGCCTCAAATAATAAAATAAGAGACGAATAACCTTAATGCATATAAAGTAGATCAAATGAAGTCATCTCATGCAAATAAAACATATCCAAGTGTCAATATTTCCAAGTAATTGACAAAAAATGTGAAATAATGATAAATTAAATAAAAATACTTGAGGTGGGTTGTAAAGAAAGTCCATGAATAGATTTGAAGTTTTGAGATGCATTTTTCAATGTCACAAGAATCACAAAAATAGAAGATACAACCAAAAAATTATGAGCTTAGAAGAAAAAAATGATGATATGACTTCAAAAGATAATAAAATAAACCAAAAAAAAATGATGATGAGACTTGCACCATTGAAAATTGTGTAGAATCAACTTTCCAACAATATATTGTTTATCAATTTTTGAAAATGTATGCTTGTTATAGGTCAAAAAGAATAAAAAGATCCTTTTAAGGGGACAAATGGTGCTTTGGCAGTTAATAGGTGATGGTTTGATGGCTGGTCCATGATGCCACTTGTACTAGAAATGACCTAGACATAGATGGGTGGTAACTTGGTGGTTTACTAGTACCCACTAGGTAGCTCATCGATGACAATAAATGGTGACATTAGAGAATCATAGGGGTAAAGAATATTGATGGTCTTGGGGTGAAGGAAATGAAAAAGAGAAATGACACCAAATTTTGGGTGGCACTGCATTTAAAAAAAAACACTAGGTGCTTAAGTTTGAGCCCAAGATCATCAAATGATTGAGACTTAAAAAATTTGTCAACATCAAAATTTGTGTCTTAAATTTTTTATGGGTTGAGAAAAATCTACAGGGGTGTTGATGACATTAGCCCTACATTTGCCCTATCACTAAGAAAATCATGACACCCACAAAAATTAAATACATGTTTTAATCTTTATTGATGAAAACACTTTCCCGGTCGCTGATTTGTTTTCCACCTATTTGCAATAATGGCAGTTGCAAGAGGCATACAACTTGGCATGATTTCATATGGTTGTACAAATCAATATGGGATCATGCAATCATATGAAATTTCATTCCTTGTAAACTATGCCTTGAAAACTTTACCACAAAAAAATATTATTTTTTCTACTTAGATTTGAGTGATTGACAATCAATCTTAGGGTTTTTGGACATTCTAACAACAATGATTTTTTGTTCAAAGATGCACCAATTTTTTTTCTCTTGATTGAATCTCTCAAATAAAAAATAAAAAATCACAAATATGGTGCTTCAATACCATGCTGGAGTTGATTTTTAAACTCCATAGCTCCCAAAAATCATCTACAACCAAATAGGCTATCACATGAAGAAAGAAAAATTAAATAATTTTATTATGCAACCTTGAGGAATGAATTGATCCAAAAGGGATGCATGATTGATCTTTTTTGTTGATTAAATTTGGATGATTACAATGATAAGTAATGATACCTTACAAATAAATAAAAAAACATAAATCTAGAAAAAATGCTAGATAAGGATTATTAGATCATGACAAGTGTCATCATCTTATGCTATAAGACAAAAAACACATGACCAAAAAATAGAAAAGAACTCTTAAGTTTAACTTAAGTGTAATAAAGTAAAAAGGGGGTCCTGATTAATTAAGTAGGTGATATCATAGTAACAATACTCGGAATTGGCTTAGACTCGGCTAGGGTGAATTGACTCGGGACTCGAGGACTCGGGATTTGGACTCGGCCCAGACTCGATATAATGAAAAAAAGTTGAAAAAAACCTAGAAATTTAGAGATTTTTAAGGATTTAAAACTTGTTTGAAGCATCCTTTATTGAATACAACACAAATAAAATAAAATTTGATCACATACACAAGTATACAACGATCACATAAGTATAAAGTACACAAATTGTAGTTGCGCTGCTGAAGGAAATAACATACTTAGATATATAAAACTAGTCAAATGTATACAAAAGTCATGGAATATGAAATCCATAACATCAAATTTTCCATACAAATATGAAATATCAAAACAATAGCTATAACTCTATGACTCTATGGCACAGTAGAGCCAACATCCTTCCTACGAAGGTGTTTAAGGGTCCTGGATGATGTTGCAACTGCAACCATAGTCTCTACCTCTATTAGACTCTCCATGCCACTCTCACCAACAACAACTATGTCTCCTCGTGCTCTAGCCTCCTCCTCAACCATGGCTACAACCTCAGCCTCTCTCTCTGCCTAGTCCACCCAATCAAGGTCGTCGTCACTAAAGACTGCATCTATAGCCTCAGTGGTCCACTCAAATTGTGGATCAACCTCATCTAGATTGATCGAGGTGTTGTTGTGGTAAAAAAGCTTCCTGTATCTGAGCCGAAGGTTGTAGTGAACATAGACCAAGTCATTCATCCTCTCCACTATCAATCTATTGCGCTTCTTGGAGTGTATGTGCTCAAACATACTCCAATTGTGCTCACAACCAGAAGAATTGCATGGCTGGCTCAATAGACGAATGACAATATTTTGCAGGTTCTGTGTATCAGAACCAAACAACTCCCACCATCTATCTGAGATGATAAAAAGAAACAAAATCAATCTCATTTCAAGTTTCAAGTTCAACATTTAATAATAAAATACAATATAAAAAGATGTCAATGATGCCTGTAGACAGAGGAAAAAATCTTAAATCTAAGATCTTATTAGATTAAGATTCAGAATTTCACCATCCTCAATGTAGTTACCTGTAAAACACACATGCAAAATGAATATTCTAATCTAAACAAACATGAATGTCACTAGGGATTCACTCCATTGTTCTTCTCAATCTCGCATAAGAATGCATGATTTCGAAGGATTTGACTATTGACAGAATGTTGATTGCTCACTATAGCAACATGACGATATGACAAGAATGACAAAAGAAGGATGAATGATGATGAAAAGTTGTAGAATGAATTTGATAGAGTAATGGTACTGGAAGAAGTCGATCCCAAATGGCTTGTAAAAGGCCATATTTATAGAGTTTCGACATGGAAAAAGAAGAAGATTTGATTTTGACAAAAGAGGAAATACAACCTCAAATGAGATAAGATTCTAATAAAATAGAAAGATATTGATTTTTCATTTTAAAGGAAATAAATCTTGAAAAAGATGAGAAGGATAAGTGATGAATTATCTAATTAAATAAATAAATTAGATACACATGAGTTCTGATTTGGAAAGAAAGCGAGAATATCCTTTTAAGATTTTATTAATTAAATAAATATTTGATTTATTTAATTAACGTTGGATTTATGATTTCATTAATTAAATAATATAAATTATTTAATTAACATTAGAAGAATGGATGGATTGTGAAAGGAAATGATTTAATTAATTAAATAATATACATTATTTAATTAACATTAGAAGAATGGATGGATTGTGAATGAAAATGATTTAATTAATTAATTAAATAATATAAATTATTTAATTGACATTGGAAGAATGAAGGGATTATGAATGAAATTAGTCAAATAAATAATATTTATTTAACTAATTAGATGATGACATGGGTACCTAAGGTAAAACATGCTACAAGATGTCTAAATGACCTAATGTCATGACAAAGTATCATAAGAGGACACTTTTGGGTGTCTACATTTGCCCCTCTTTGAGATGATGTTCAAGATGATGATATTTGTGTCGAGTAACATCATTTCAAAGAAGCTAAAGTATGGATAGAGGAAAATGGATGATGATAGAAAGATAAGCTAATGATGATGATAAGAGAATAGGATGATGATGCCCCCTCGAGAGGATAGGTGGGTTGGAAGACATGGGTATGCTCTCGAAATGGATGAAATGATAAAAGATGGATAATACATTATGCTGCAAGAAAGTGAGCAATCATGGTGTTTGATATAGCACTAGATGTTATGCACCAAGATATAAGGACCAAGGTGACGATATGTCTCGTGCCCCAGCATAATATAACCTTGTCTAAATGTATGAGGGAGTAAACTTAGAGCATTAAGGTCCTATTGCACAAAAGGTATCATACGACCTTAGATGCAAAGGATAGTGCAAAAAGCTATTCCAACATACACAAGATATGAATATTAGCTAGAATAATATAGAATTGATACAAATGCAAGATAAAATGATAACACACACAAGCAAGCAAGCATGCATGCACAAATGATACAAAAACAAACAATTTATTGCCCCTGTCAAGTTGTAAACCATTGATTAATTGATTGATTGATGACGATGATAGTGTTGTCATTGTGGGGAATGATATATCCCTAGATCAACACAAGGATGACTGATTGACTGATTAGTTGATTTGGTTTACGACAAGATTAGGATCAAGACCATTGATGCAGCTGGATAATTTGACAAGATTGATCGACTTGATTGGTATGGATTGATGATGACTTGCATTTGGATTTGATGTATGGATGAATGAATTTGATGAAGATGATTGATTGTATTGCTTGGATTTTCGTTGGCTATTTGATTTTTTTGTTTTTTCATGAACTTTTCCATTTTTTTGTATTTTTGGAATATTTTGACTCCTTTTCTTCTTTTTTTGAAATGTTTTGATTTTTTTTGTATTTTTGAAATGTTTTGATTTTTTTGTAATTTTTTTAAAGACTTTTTTGATTTTTAGGGATTTTGTCAAGACATTTTAATGGAAGAATGCAAGGATAAGGCTAATGAATGGGATGATCAAGATCAACTAGATAAGATATGGACACAAATGCCTAAGTATTTTTCCCCTATTCTTCATCAAGACCAAGGAAGGGAAGAAATGATGTATTTAGATAGAATGGTGGAATATGGAAAAGGTGAAGGATATGGCATGGAAGATATGGATAAAGTGTATAGGATAAGATGTGTGATGCTCAAGAAGATCCTTAACCTTGTCAAGATCAAAGGTGTAAAGGTAAAGGATGAACGTAAAGATGATAATGGATATGAAAGACAGGATGGACAAAACTTGCCCCCAAGTGTAAAGTGCAAGAGGAATATGGAAGATAGGATGTGGATAGGGATAGGGAGGAAGGACTCAAGCATCAAATTTCATGGCTAATATCTCTCGAATATGTGCCCTAATAAACCATGGAAATATACTCATAAATGTTTGCATGATGGAAGAAGCTAAGGACTTAAACAAAGGTTTGGATTAAAGGAGGATAATGGGGGATGGATGTTGGCTCATGGATAGTAGGTTGGAAATATTGTTGATGGATATATGGAAAGGATGGCAAGATCATCATCGGCACACACCTTGAAGGGTGGTGAAGTAATGGAGGAAAAATGGAGTTTGAAGGTGACAAGTTTTTAGATGGAGGAGTGGATGGGGATTTTGGGATATAAGGACCCAAAATGGATGGTGGTGATAAAGGATATTTAGAATTGGATGGAGTTTTTGGATAAGCAAGTTTGGATGCCAATTTTGATTTTATTGCTTCTACGAGACTTATAGGAATCCACATAGCTTTTGACTTTGACTTTTGATTCATGGGCCTTTGTGGCCTTTGAAATTTTTCTTTTTGCTTTATGGGCCTTTGTGGCCTTTGAAATTTTTCTTTTTTCTTTATGGGCCTTTGTGGCCTTTGAAATTTTTTGTTTTGAATTGTGGGCCTTTGTGGCCTTTGAATTTTTTTATTTTGAATTTGGATCAGATTTTCTTTTATTTTTGCATGTCTCTTTGAGGAGACATGTTGATCCTTTGATGTATGTGGATTTTGATATGGAAGCTTTTGACATTTGGCACCCAAATTGCTTCCAAGAGTAATGGGATGAGTGAATAAAGATGAATGATATGAAGGTATTATGGATGGGTTGGTGTAGGTATGTTGGAAAAGGTTCAAGGGTGTGTACCTTTGTTGATCTTGAATAGGGATATGAGGGATGTAGGGCCCTAATATGAATGAAAGGGTTGATGAACTAGGGTTTGGATGATAAGGACCAAGGATAGATGGACTAGGATAAGGACCTAGGATAGATGGAAGGTTTGATGGATATGTATTGTTTATGAAACAAGATGCGAGTCCAGGTTGTGGAGGATATGATATAGATGAAAGGATAGGTGTTGGAAGTAAACCAGAATGGATAAAGGTAGAGGAACCCGCTTTATAGGTGTGGGGTTCATGGATAGCTTGAGTAGGGGTGAGAGACTCTTGTGGACGATTGTGATCATGACATGAGGATAAAGGGGTGCTTTGATCTTGACTTAAGGTAGGATCATGGGATGGGATGGATGGTATCATTTGATCTTGGTTATAAGATGGATGGGGCTCATGAGATGGATATGAAGGGATGCTTTGATCTTGGCTTAGAGAGGGATCATGAGATGGAAGGGTATCATGTGGTGGAGTGGGTGTGACATCTTGATCTCGATTGGGAGGGGTATCATGAGATGGAAGGGTAATGAATGGAAGACTTTGTTCTTGTGATGGACTAGGGTCATGCCATGGAGGTGGTATAATGGGATCATGATATGAGGTGGATATGCTTGGATCATCAAATGGGTTGGATATGGTAGGATTATGAGAGGGTATGGATTCCTTAGATGAGGTGGAAGGGGATGACTCTTGATTAGGCTTGAAATGTTCTAGATGGTCAACAACATGGAGACATGTTGGAGGTTGACTTGGGTTCAATGGGGGAGATTCTTGAACAGGCTCAAGGGGGAGGCTACATGATGGGGTTGTAAGAATGGGCATGGCGCTTGAAGACTCTTTGGTAGGTGGATGGGTGGATTCAGATAATGCCATAGGTTTAGTTTTGAAATGTTTGAAGTTAGGGTGAGGATTTGATGGAGAATTGAAAGGCTCTTGATTTTGTTGCCAAGGTGGACTTGGGATCTTATGTTCTTGTTGTGATATGGGTGGATATGTTGATGTAGCATTGACATGATAGGTAGATGGGTTAGGTTTGCATGATGATGAAGGTGATACATAAGATTGTGGTTGAATGTGTTGAAGTTGGAATGGAGTTTGGGCTTGGTGTGGAATGATTTTTTGTTGTGATAATGATGTGTAGGATAATGGTTGTTGAAAGGTGGATTGATATTGATAAGGGTTGACATTAGAAGAGGTGTGATAGGTTAATGAAGGGGTGACATAATATGTGGATGGATGAGGTTGACCAAATTGATGTGAATTTTTTTGATGTGGTGATTGGACTTGATGTGCTTGTTGGGTTTGACAAGTGGCCATGAGGTATTGTGCTTGTGCTATGATTTGTTGCATTTGAAGTGATTGGTTTGTTTGAAGTTGAGATTGTTGGATGAGGTCTTGGAGCCCGTGTATAATTTGTTGGTCTAAGGGTTGTGGTGCTTGATAAAGTGATTGGATGAGGTCTTGGAATTGGGGTACTAGGTCTTCTAATGTTCGCATGGTGTAAAATGATGTTGTTTGGATTAAAGAGATGAGGATGATCAATATATGATGTGGAATGACAAGATTGGATGACTTGGATGATGTGTCAAGTGTTTATTGGAAGTTTGACTTGGGCAATATCAAACACAAGATATCACATGTAAATGTATGAACACACACACCAAACACAATGATAAATTTTTTTTTCAAGATTAAATGTTATGATTTAACAAACACTCGAACACACAACAACAAGCCTAATGATAGTCAAGTGGGTATGGCCAATTAGGTTGTGAACTAAGATGCACAAGGTTGACTAGGGATGATTTGAAAGCAAAATTTTGCCACACAACCGGGAGAAAGGGGTAACCCACCCTTCACCTTCACTTCCCAAAGGTATAAAGTTCTTTGGGGCTTAGCCAAGAGTGACAAGATTTTAATTCTCAAGCAAGCATGTCTTTCGATTCACACTTCAATTGAGGTCGTCCCTAGGGGTGATGAAATCCCCTAGCAGACCTCCTATGCAAGGTTTGACAAAAGTAAACCAAGTGAGGTGTTTTTTATCACACACACACTTGATTCACACTCGCAGTTGTTAATTTCCCTTAGAAATGAAATGTGTGGAAAACAGTTCAAACACTTGTTCTTTTTAAATCCCAAATCCAAAATATGTGATGTAAGACACTTGTTCGTTTTAACCCAACTTCAATGATGTGACAGCAAACAAGATGTTCTTTTTAATCCCAAAATCCAAGTGTGTATTAGCAACCAATGATTAAGAGATAAAAGATGGAATGTGTGCACCTGATTGTTTTTGCTTTCCAAATTGTTGTTGTGATTGATTTTGATGTTGTTCCAGCTCCTTACATACCCCTGAAAGTCACCAAGACAAGAAGAAACACAAACTTGCAAGCAAAAGCAGGATTAGGTCAAAAAAAATAAAATACAATCTGTTAAAAATCTAAACTAAAATCAAAATTAAAAAAAGTTAAAAAATCTAAATTAAATTAAAAGTTAAAAATCTAAATTAAATTAGTAATTAGCAATCTAACTAAATTAAAAAAAAATAGAAATTTAATTAAATTAACAAAAAATAAATAAAAAGTTACTTAACTGTAATCTAAACTTAAATCTAAAATTAGAAATCTAAAAAAAAATTAGAATCTATATCTATCATCTAGATTATAAAATTTTACATCTAACTAAAAAAAAATCTAAATTAGAACTCTAAATA
Source organism: Sequoiadendron giganteum (assembly GCA_007115665.2). NCBI lineage: Eukaryota > Viridiplantae > Streptophyta > Pinopsida > Cupressales > Cupressaceae > Sequoiadendron > Sequoiadendron giganteum. Next base: position 711,321,691 of record CM021101.1, on the reverse strand, counting down.
ACAAAAATCTAAATTTATTAAAAAACTAAATGTGAATTCTAAAAAACCTAAATCTAAATTAGTAACTTTAAATCAAAAATCAAAAATCTAATTTAAAACCTAACTTAAAAATCTAAAATCTAATTTAAAAGATAATTTAAAAATCTAAAATCTAAGAGTTAACTTTAAAGAAACTAAAAGCTAACGTAAAGAAACTTAAAGCTGAAATTTCATTCCAAGTAAGGCTACTAAAATCTTCTTCTGATGACGGTGTGGTGGATGTGTCGCTGAATTCTTATTCCCTCAGGGCATTGACAGATTTAGGTGGTGTATGCACTGTTTTGGTTATAGGAGATGGAAAAGCAGGAGGAAAAGGAGAAAGATAATGGCTCAGAAGAAAGGCAAAGAAAACCAGTTTGTAAATGTTTGGCTCTCATACTTTGACAGGCCCAACCTGCCACAGACACTTTACCAGGTATATAGTGATTTGACAGCTGCAATTTGAATGGCGATAGGATAGATAACTAGGCACGCAGATGGAAGTATAGGGGATGCTGAAAACTGTCAAGTATACACATACGGTATTGTCAATAAGGTATTGGGCGCCGATAACAGTGATGGTGTAGATGATGTGGAAGGAACTTGTACCCACTAGCAATGAATGCAAGGACGCCGATAGATCCTGTGGGATGACAAGCGGCCGATGTGAAAGGTTGGAAGACTAAATGGACAGTGGATGTGGACGAGCGAAAGGATTAGAAAATAGTGGTGAGGTGGAATGTAAATTCATAGAATGTGAGGGGAAAGAAAAGAAAAGAAATGCTCTGTGGATGTCGATTAGCACAAAGAAAATATGAATATGCCGCAAGATCCCTGTTTCAAAAAAGAAAAATAACTCCTCAAAATATTGAATACATTTGAATAAACACTTCTCTAAATATGGAGTATGCGTTTAGAAAATTTTGAAACGGTTGACATCAGTAATCAAGCCATGCGAAGAACCTGCAATTTTTTTTTTTATTCAAAGCAAAAGATCAAAACCAAAATCAAAATGGTCGGGTTCACCAATGTAGACGGAGGAAAAAATCTTAAATCTGAGATCTTATCAGATTAAGATTCAGAATTTCACCATTCTCAATGTAGTTACCTGTAAAACACACATGCAAAATGAATATTCTAATCTAAACAAACATGCATGTCACCAGGGATTCGCTCCATTGTTCTTCTCAATCTCGCATAAGAATGCATGATTTCGAAGGATTTGACTATTGACAGAATGTTGATTGCTCATTATAGCAGTATGACGATATGACAAGAATGACGAAAGAAGGATAAATGATGATGAAAAGTTGTAGAATGAATTTGACAGAGTAATGGTACTGGAAGAAGTCGATCACAAATGGCTTGTAAAAAACCATATTTATAGAGTTTCGACATGGAAAAAGAAAAAGATTTGATTTGATTTGATTTTGATAAAAGAGAAAATACAACTTCAAATGAGATAAGATTCTAATAAAATAGAAAGATATTGATTTATCATTTTAAAGGAAATAAATCTTGAAAAAGATGAGAAGGATAAGTGATGAATTATCTAATTAAATAAATAAATTAGATACACATGAGTTCTGATTTGGAAAGAAAGCGAGAATATCTTTTTAAGATTTTATTAATTAAATAAATATTTGATTTATTTAATTAACGTTGGATTTATGATTTTATTAATTAAATAATATTTAATTAACATTAGAAGAATAGATGGATTGTGAAAGGAAATGATTTATAAATTATTTAATTAACATTAGAAGAATGGATGGATTGTGAATGAAAATGATTTAATTAATTAATTAAATAATATAAACTATTTAATTGACATTGGAAGATTGAAGGGATTATGAATGAAATTAGTCAAATAAATAATATTTATTTAACTAATTAGATGATGACATGGGTACCTAAGGTAAAACATGCTACAAGATGTCTAAATGACCTAATGTCATGACAAAGTATTATAAGAGGACACTTTTGGGTGTCTACACAACGCGTCCGAATATGTATGTTTACGTTAAGCATGGTCTTTTTTCGCACTGAAACAAGTGGAATCATTCCAGCTACGTTCAACCGGAATGATCCCTTAAGGGTCCAAACTGCAAAATGGCTGCAAATTTCAGCATGCTATTACGCGAATACCGCGACACTTAGAAACTTCTCATCTGATTCTATAGAAAGGCATTAGGCCCCTCTAGAAAAAAATCTCTCGATTTTGGCTATCTTTGAGTGATTTTCTCGTGGCGGCGGATTTTCACTTGATGGAAAAGGTGTCAAATTCAAGCTGTGCAAAGTTGCAAAGTGGTGCAACTTTCGCTCTGCAACTCGTGTGACTAAGCGGACTATTCCAACACGTCCGAATAAGTATGTTTACGCTAGGCATGGTATTTTTTTGCACTGAAACACGTGGAATCGTTCTGAACTATGTTCCACCGGATCGATCCCTTAAGGGTCCAAAGTGCAAAATAGCTGCAAAATTCAGCTTGCTATTACTTGGATACCGTGACACTTAGAAACTTCTCATCTAATCCTGCAAAAATGCGTTGGACCCCTCTAGAAAAACCTCTCTCGGTTTTGGCTATCTTGGAGTGGTTTTCTCGTGGTAGCGGATATTCACTTGATGGAAAAGGTGTCAAATTCAAGTTGTGCAAAGTTGCAAAGTGGTGCAACTTTCGCTTGGCAATTCGTGTGACCAAGCGGACTGTTCCAACACGTCTGAATAGGTATTTTTACGCTAGGCATGGTCCTCTTTCGCACCGAAACACGTGGAATCACTCTGAGCTATGTTCCACCAGATCGATCCCTTAAGGGTCCAAAGTGCAAAATGGCTGCAAACTTTAGCATGCTATTACTCAGATGTCATGATGCTTAGAAACTTCTTGTCTAATCCTATAGGATCGTGTTGAGCCTGTCTACAAAAACCTCTCTCATTTTTGGCTATCTCAGAGTGGTTTTCCAATGGTGGCAGATTTTTACTTGATGGAAAAGACATCAAATGCAAGCAGTGCAAAGTTGCAAAGTGGTGCAACTTTCATTCTGCAATTTGTGTGACCAAGTGGACTATTCCAACACGTCCAAATAGATATTTTTACACTAGGAATGGTCCTCTTTTGCACCGAAACACTTGAAATTGCTCTGAGCTATGTTCCACCAGATCGATCCCTTAGGTTGGAGGAGTCTTAAGTTGCTTAAAGCAACAAATTTGAAATAATATTGAATGGCCCACTTAGCACTCATTGCATCTAAGTGATGCTCACAGAGGTGAGGCACTAGGCCTTCTTGAGAGGTCACCCATTCTAGTATACTCCAGCTCAAGCGCTTAACCACAAAATTTTTTCCCCAAGGTTAAGCCCACTTAGCTTGCAACCCCATTTGCAAAACCTTCAGGAAGTGTTGTGCCTTATGAAACATTGATTATAGAGCCCCTTTAGCTCATCAATTGATAAGTAGGAGGTATTTTCTATAATGTGTCAAATTGTGATATTGCTATCAGGATTCCATTGAGCAGTCATTTGTAGTATTAGATATAGCTCTAGCTTCTATAGTATTGTGCATGATTGCAGATAGTTTCAAAGAGCTAGATAACATCAATACTTCACATTACTCAAGAAGGATGAACATCTTAAAGATATTTTCGAAAATTAGGACAAGTAACCTTCTTGTGGACTTAGGGTTGCAATATTTGGTCTACAACATGTTCCACCATTTCTTCAGTGGGATCAAGAACACACATAATGAAGATCTGTTTTTAGCCATGAAAGATTATGGTTCGAACTATCTAGGAGAGTGATGTTTTATCTCGACCAACCATATCTATACCATGGTTTGTTTGGAAACAAGGATGGGTTCTCTCTTCATCGACATATACATTATTCTTCGATGTGTTCACACCAGTGTTACAAGACTAGGACTCGCCTCAGACTTGACAAGCCATTTTTTGACTTGGACTTGGGCTCGGAGCCCAGACTCGACAAATAGAAAAACCTAAGAAATTCAAAGATTTGTAAATATTTAAAACTTGTTTCATGCACCCTTTAATAAATAAACCTCAAAGACACAATAGCATCATCAAATAGAAATTAATATGATCCCATACACAAACATACATCAATCACATAAGTATAAGCACAAATTTTAGCTGAAGGAAATAACACATTTAGATATATAAATATTGTGATATTGCTATCAGGATTCAATCGTGTAGTTTTACAAGTCAAACTCATTGACCCATGATTCATCAATAGTGGTTCACAAGAACCCATCTCTCATGATAATGAATGGTTCATAAGGAGGAAGATAAATCTTCATACATTTCTTCTATCACAAATGAGATAAGTGCTTGGTTTCATGAAGGTCATGAGACAACCATTAATGGGGAGTGGATACATGAAGAACTGATGGAGAATGATAATGGCCTCAGACCTACTATAAAGGAAAAAAAAAATCATTTCAATGATGCAAGAGATTTTTGGTTTCACTACCAAAATGAGCCTACGAAGTATGCATGTGAAACTCCTTTTGACCTTGAGGGTGTACTTACTCCATCTCAAGGATCATGCATTAGGGATGACATAGATCAATGCTAGGGCTAACCAATTAATAATTATACACATGAATAAGTCAAACATGTACATGTCAATAAGGGAAGTACAAGTACTCAAAAACACGTAAGCCTCAAAAAGTATACACACGAATACATAGTATACACAAATTTAAACAAAGTATATGTACGAATACAAGGTATATAAATGAAAACATGTAAGCCACAAAGTATACACTCGAATGCACGTAAGTCATAAAGTATACACGTAAGTTGTAAAGTATACACTTGAATACGCGTAACTCATATCTATTGAACCATCAATTTAGAATGCAAATATGGACATGCATCAATAAAATATATTTGTATTAACCAAATAGCCATCCAGGCATACATAAATATATGTCAATATAAGTATGAAATATATGTACAAAATAGCCATATAGGCTTACGAGAATGCCATCTAGGCATACAATGTCAAATATGTCCTTATAAAAATATGTACAAAACTGCCATGCAGGCATACAACAAAGGACTCTGGAATCAAAAGTCATTGCTCTCCATGCGCAAGAAATAAAATCTTTCCCTTTCCTTTTCGCTCAAATGGAAATAGTTCCATCACTCGTTTTTGCTGCACTTGTGGAGTGCTCCTGCTACTCCTCCTAGGGTGTAGTTCATGGTGAAGTTTTAACTGTTACAATAAGAAGTAAAGGCATGAATATATAGAAATTAAATTATTAAAAAAAATATATTTGACAAAATAATCACTTACAGCCATCTCACGATCTCTCTCCACGAGGGAAATATCCTCATGCCCATGCATATCCTCAAGCCCTGTATAAACCATACAAATAGACAAAAACTACATGAATCAATAATGGTTTGATTTTTCACTAACTAACATCTATAACAACAAATGTAAATTAAAATTTACTAATTTGCCTCATACCTCTTCTGTCAGAGCCATCAAGGATTGTATAGTAGATGTCACACCAATATCCATTACCCTTGTCACATTCAGAGGTGTATCGTCTCAAAACAACTGAAAATAAAATAATAAACTATTCAATGTAATCAACGATGTGCATGTATAAACTACACAAATCTATTAAGTACTCGATTCATTAGTTAAACTCTTTATTCTATTACTTGCGTGAAGGTTTGAGTAAATCCACCGCCACTGGGAAGTGTTCCATCAAAACCTCCAATATTAGTCTGTTCAACATCCAAAATTGCATATTAAATTACCATTCGTAAAAAAATGCCATTAATATGCAATAAAATTATAATTATTTACTAGTTACATACCCTAACGATAGGTGTACTGCAATAATAGGTTGGTGGGGGGCCGATGTATCCAGTCTCAACATTGTGACCCTGCAATTTTATTAAAATCATAAAACATTTTTAGTTAATCTTGCATTTCAAAATCAAAATTTAATAAATTAAATTCAATGAACACATGCACTAACTTTTACCTAACTGTCAATGCCATATGCCTCATGCAAAATGTCAATTGCCCTCTCCATCTCCATAGCTGCAGACAGATCCTGTGTACTAGTCTCTTGAGTGTCTGTGGGGTCATGTGAACAAGTAGCCCCACAAGATTGACATAGATGTGTTCGAAGGCCACCACTAGAAGACTCCATTGGATGGCGTTGTAGAATAGGGCTAGTATGATGGATGACACTCTAGGTCAAAGTGCGGATTGCCTGCAATGTCTCTATGTTAGCACTTTCCTTCACAACGGAAGGCATAACAACGTGCTCATGAGGTGGCCTAGCGAGAGCTCGTCTACCTTGCCGCATAGGATTCGGCTATGCACTAGGTCTATCCTGAGCTGACCCCCCACCTCTCCCTTGAAAATCCCTCATATCAAAATAATTTGGGATTTTGTTCAATATGAACTCACTATATAGTTTCCTAAGGAAATATTGTGGGACCTCGCAATTGTTGCACGATGGGTAATCGAAGACCATGTACCACCTATCATAAAATCGCTCCTTCATATGTTGGTGGTGGCACCAATGGATAAGAAACCTCTTCGCATTGAGGGTAAGGTTTTGATTTGTGCATGGGTCAGTGAATAATGAGCACAAATCACCTTTTGTAATTTTTAAATCTTTTACATCCTTGTATGATAGTTTATTTGCATAATAGTCCCTAACCGCTTGCCTCCTATCTTCCCATCCAGTTATTTGTTTACTAATTGAATCTATGTTTTTTAACATATCTTTCAATGAATTTGCTAGGGTCATTCTTTCTGTGGTTGAACCATTTGGATCACTCAACCTATTGATCAAATCCTTAATTTGTTTTTTGTTGTTCTCAATTTCACTCATTAAATTTTGTTGAATGCTAGGAGGGGGTTGAGTGATTGGTGGAGGAAGTTGATGTTATGGTTGATTTTGATCTTGAGGATTTAGTTGGTCTTCCTGTTGAGGATTTTGAGGGTTTGCAGGTTGAATTGCATCTCCTACAAATTCAAACAAATAGATATCAAATTCAACCTAAAACTAACAAATTCAAAACAAAAAGCATAGAATCCTTACCTCTTAGAACTCCTCGTCATCGTGGCGCCATCGTTGTGAAGAAATACATATTCTTGGTGAAGAAATATTCCTCCTAGAATGCGAGAGCGATATTCTATGGTTTTGGCCACAGGTGCAACAAAAAATATTTGCATTTTGTTTTTTTGCTTTTAATAGTTGATAATGCGCTCTTTGAGGGTGTCCATGGAATTGCTACCCATTTCCATGCACCTACCCCATCATTTAAACCATAACAAGTGACTTACCTCAAGATTCTGCAAAAATGTGTCTTGGGGTGTGCACTCCAGGATGTGGGGTATTAAACAACCCATGCAAAAGAATGTATCAACCAACCTTTTCTCTAATCTATGCTACCATGCTTGTCCACCCAATAGTGTAGTAGATAGATTTTTGCTAGTGATACATGCACATAAGAAACAGGGGTACGAATTGGGGCTCCACAACTCAAATCAAAAGAATAAAGCATCTTCTCCTTAGTCGAGGATGGATGATGTTAATGATGTCGATAAGGAAAAATGGGTAGACTTTGCAGGAAGAATATCATGGAACCCTACTAAAGAAGAAATTTCTTTAAAATGAAATGAAGAAAAACCAGTCTCCCTATAGTGGCTTCTTTAAAATGAAAGGATGCAAAACCAATCTCCCTACAACGGCTGCTTCATTACAACATTTATGACAAGTGAGGAGTAAACAAAAAAAATGTCAAGATTATCGAGTTGCTTGATTCTTGAGCTTGAGACATGATTTTTGTAGCCTTCCAAACAAAAATTGGTAGGGAATTAATATTTTCTTTTACACCTAACATAAGGAAATATGATAAGTTTTTGGAGATCCAGTTTCCTTTGACAACAACTAACAACTTGTAAACCATTCACTATTTAACAGTAACCTAGAATTTTTTTTACAACATGAGACAAGTTTGGGCTCAAAGTTCAATACTATATATTAGCCAGTACATTTATCCAAGTGGGGTAGACATCTATCCATAAATGATATGTATATGCTCTGGCTAGAAATTTAGATTCATTGAGACCATCCAAATCTTGAGTCACTCTTTAAACACTATACTTTCCTATTGGGAGTGCACCAAGGTTGGTGTCTTGATATATAAGGGTATGTGCAGGATCATCATAAAAAAATAGGCCCTTATGTGGCGATGAAAATTTTAAAAAATTAGAGTTAGTCAACTTGACGTAAAAATTTGAATAAGTTATCTATATTATTTCAAAAATATGTAAGAATAGAGTTTGTATAAAATTGAATGTAGTTTCTAAAATACTAGATTTATTTAAAAAAAATAAAATTATTTGGTGAAAATTTGAAATTTCAATGCAGTAGTACTTAAATTTGAAGGAAAAAATAAGTAGGTGTCTATCTGACCACCCTAACCACAATAAAATGAAAATATTTTTTTATAAGATTTTAGATATAAGTATAGGACTCATGTCCCAATGTGATGCATATTTTTTTATAATTTTTTTCCAAGTAAATAATTAATTATGATTTTTTTATTACAACTTTTAAAAAATATAAAAACTCGTATGTCTGACCACCTTAACTTGGTCAAAACTTCATGAAATTCAATTTTTTTAATCCTATAGTATGTGAAGCATATAATATGACACATGTTTCGGATTCAAAAAATGTGATGCAGTTTGAAAGTTATAGATGTTTTTCAATCAGCCTATCAATCAGGACTTTAGTCGTAATTCAAATAGAAAATGAATAATAATTATTTATTAAATTCAAATTAAAGCATAATTTATATTGGCGGAAAGTTGAGAATTTCCTTTAAAAACCTTTTTCGTTTCATCAATTTTGGGTAAAAAAAAGTCATCAACCACATGGGCGAAGTCTAGAAAAGAAAGGTAAGTTGTTAAACACGTTTTTTGTGTTGACTTCTTAGGATTGGAATGTCCTAACCAAATTCCAAAGCAAGCCCGAGGGTAACCCCTAGGTACTAAGGTTTGTGTCAGAAATATCGGATATCCAATTTCAATTAGATATCTGATATATTTTATATATGATGTTAAAAAATGCAATATAGTTTATAATATACGATTTAAAAAATGCAATAAATAGTTTATAGTTTATTTTTATATATAGTGTTTAGACTATACAATATAGTTTATAATTTAATATATAATATAGAATTTATGATAATCTCTTACAAAATTATGTATAATATAAAATATATTCTATTATTACGTATAATATAAAATATATTATATTATTACGTATAATATTTAAATATTATTTTTATATTTTAATTAATGTATAAATATATATATACTACTAATATATTAAATATTATATAACTAATTAATATTACTGATATATAAAATATTTAAGTACTCTCTCTCTCTCTCCCATTCTTCCCCTCTCCCTTCTCCCTCCTCTCTTTCCCTTTCCCTCTCCCTCTCCCTCTCCCTCTCCCTCTCCCCCTCTCTCTCCCTTTCCCCCTCTCTCTCTTTATCTCCCTCTCTTTCTCTCCCTCCCCTTCTTCCCCTCTCCCTTCCCCCTCCTAATTCTCTCTCCATTTCCCTCTCTCCCTTCTCCTCTCTCTCTCTCTCTCTCTCCCCTTCTTCCCCTCTCCCTCCCCTCTCCTAATTCTCTCTCTCTCCCCTCTCTCTCTATCTCTCTGTCTCTCCCTTTCCCCCCCTGTCTCTCCCTTTCCCTCTCTCTATCTCTCCCTTTCCCTCTCTCCCTCTCTCTTGCCCACCCTCCACCTCCTAATTGCTCTTGGGTCTATGTGTGTAAAAATCAAATATTCGGATATGCGATTTATAACACCAAAATATTACCATATATAACCTATCACAAATCGGATATCTGATTTTTATTTCTTTGGGTTGGGAATTGCTATGGAGCAATGTACTGACACCCAACCCAAACAAAAAGTCAACTTGAGATTTTCACATTTTTTGGTAAATGCAAAACACCACTTTTTGGCCCATCATGATCTTGCACATACCCATAACCCACCTCAAAATTTGGCCTAAAACCTTGGAGAATCAAGGAATCCATTTGGGATTATGTTTTCTATACAAAGAATACATTTTATCTTATAGATTTTACCTCTTAATTGAATGATTGTCTTGAATGGTTTATCTTGTATTATTTTTTAAGTTGATATAATATTTTTTGTATACTCCCTAAACCTTGTATTTGAATGCCTGTGTATTGATAAGCTCCCTTCATTCACCAAATTGTCTGTATACACCATTTCCAAATAAGATCAAGATACACATATATGTAGTTGTGTTTTCTAAGCTATGTTTTATGTGAATTGTTTATGTGGGTTCACAACCCTTTTTAAGGCCTTTTTTCTCTGAACAGTTCATCTACAAACCCACAAAAGCTAGCATTCAAAATCATTTGAGGTAATGACCAATACTTATTTACCTAATTTCATCTAATACCTAATCCCATTCAAATTAAATAATAACCCTCATTGAACAATATAATGATATTTCTATTCCTATTGTTCATGAGATGATCTTTCGTTTACCCCATTAAAACTCAAAGATCAAATTCAATCCCTTTAAAACCTATATGAAGATCTTTTGATACTACATGATGATTTTCCCAATTAAATCTAATGTCATTTTGATTCATTTGAATTATCTTTTTAGTTTGCAATCCAAGGTAAATTATTCATTCCTTGGATTTTAAACAACATGTGGCCACTTATTTTTCTTTGACAATTTATAAAGATGACGCTACAAATGTAGTTATTGTAGTTGCATTAGGCTATAAGTGGAATAGCTCAAATCATGATAACATTGCCCATAAACGTGATTCATATGTATTGTTGAAACTAAAAGTTACCAGTTATTATTTCTTGAGTCTTGTTTAGATTATCTATTTAAACTAGAAAACTAAAGGATCTAAAAACAAACATTTAGAGCTATTCTTAAATATAATTACATTAATTGGAAAAATAACTCTCTAAATTTCTACACTAAGCAATTTGAACTTGCAAGTAAATTATATTAATCATTTTACATTACTAAATTAAATAATTAAATGTTTGAAAATAACATAAGTTAAACCTTCATCTAGTTGAATATAAAGCCTTACGCTTTATATTAGAACAATCTATTTTACTTGCAAGTAGATTTTATTTTTAAGCCAAAAAAATGAGAAGAATCTAGAATAAAAATACATTTAAAACTATCTTTATGAAAAAATTGTTGTAAATTTGAAACAAATTTCAAGCTAGATCATAAAATGAAATTTCATACAATAAATTTAAAATATCTATAATATCAACTAGAACAAATGCAATGAACTATCAAATTATCTTAATTGATCAAATTTGTATTTCAAAAGCTAAGTAATTAAATATTGACATTATCAACGGTTTGAAATTAAATGATTTTCATTTTGTTGGTAACAATTAAATAAACTTGGGGTGGGGAGCCTAGCTCGATTGGCTAACGCATCTTGTTGTAGGCAAGAGGTGACGAGGTCTAGTCTCCCCCCAAACCTGTGGTACCGGAAGGCATGTCGCACCAGTGCCACCGGTCACATGAAAAAAGTTTACCAGGCACGAAAAAAGTAGATAGAAATTTAAATAATTGTAAACTTCTAATGTATCTCTCATTACAACTATTGACCATTAACAAGTTTGGTAATGTTTCAATCTACTCATGTAATTATGTTATCTAATTCCCTATAGAATTTCAAGTTACACCTTTATCCGATTGATTTAGTATGTCAAGTTCTTTGATAAATGCTAACATTTATTCATTTGAGATTTAGTATGTCAAGTTCTTTGATAAATGCTAGCATTTATTCATTTGAGAATAGCTAGCAACAAGTGTTAGCATCTACTACTATCATAATTTCCACTTTTATCCTATTGATTTAGTATGTCAAGTTCTTTGATAAATGCTAACATTTGTTCATTTGAGAATAGTTAGTAACAAGTGTTAGCATCTACTACTATCATAGTTTCCAACTGTGATGTGTCTTACTGTTAATAACAAAAAAGAATTCATTTACAAATCCACTAAGATTGCAATTTAATTTGTTTAATTAGATATACAAGTACAATTTTAATGGTTTTATAAGAGTCAATTATCGCCCATTTTCTAATTATTTTATTATATTTATTCATAAGATTTTTCACCCCTTATGTATTTTATTCATCATATAATTAATCTAATAATTAAACAATTTATTTTAAGACATACAATATATGAGTCCATAAATGAGCCACCACTCCCATTGAGGCCATAGCCTTAAAGCTTGCAGTTGCCTATACATAAGCCACATGTTTATATACATTTATTTTATTTTTATTTTTTAATTAAACATTTAATAATACAATTTTTTTATAGAACCTTTTTTAATTATATATATTTTTGATCTGTATTTTGATCAATAATATATTGATTAATATAAATCTTATTTTCTTTTCTTTCAATCTGTTAAAGAGGAAGGTATATATGCATGTTTTGGTAGATAAGTATTGTCAGGAGGCAACTCCCTTAATTTCAAGAAAAAAATTACATTTGCTCTTTTGGTCTCCCACTATGGGTTCCTTACATGCATCAAATACATTCATCCATCCCCAAACTCACTTATCCTCTTAATTTGAGGAGGGGATTGTAGATCATCGTGTTGACTCACATAATAACTGAAAGTCTGTAGGTTTGTGTTGATCAAGCCTTCTCAAAATGATTCCAGGCTTGAGACGAAATCTTTTTTTTTACACATCGCTGCATCATCAAATATCCCAACCAACGAACCAAAGGAGGGGCATTATTTTATCATTGAGATCGTATTTGTTACTGCTTCTTTGTTCAAATCACAGATCCGACTGTTTGCTAAGGCTTTTCCCCATGTCTTCTTACCCATTATCTATGCCATAGTCTGAAAGAAAACTTCGTAAATATGGCCGTTGTAAACATGTCCCTGTCACAATGCCCCTCCAACGACCTGTATGATTGCTTTAATAGTTTCGTCATTCTCGGTTTTGATCAGATGACGCACGTGTTCCTCCTTGCTTTCCTTGGCGCGCACACACTTAACACCAAACGGCGTGCTCCCAGCCGTTTTGATTATACCTTGCTCATCGGCCTTTATAATCACAGTTTCCATTTTCTGTTTGTAGAAATCCCAACGAAGACTGTGCCAAGATCACATGATCTATCTCAAATAATCCACCCGCCCCAACACACAGTTCACCATACCATCTAATCTCGATAACGATCATATCACCTATTCGAGGCTTACAGTTCCCCAATTTCATTTCCCTCACCCTTCATCTAGTCTCTGATCAGATCTTTAAGTAGGATTTCCTCCAATTTCGGCCATTCCATCTTGTCATTCTTTATTTTCATTTATCCTTCACCCATGACACCAAAATTTGCCAGGTAGTTTACAGCGCCATTCATTTCTCTATAAATTTGCGTTATAGAGAACAGTTCTAGTTCTTTCAATGTTGCTTCAATTTCCATCAATCTCGATTGCAACTTCCAGTCGTTTATTTCATTTCTCTTCATTGTATTAATGCATATAATTGAGTCTCCCTCGATCTCCACCTGCCTTATCCTTTTTTCCTTGCATAGTATAAGACCGCATATTAATGCCTCAAATTTTGCCTTGTTATTTGTGGCAATTTCAATGGATCTCGGCACAACCAGGATTGCCTTTGGATGTCCCATCAAAATTCAATTCAATTTGAACCTTCCAGCAGGGCATTCCACTTTAATTCTTTTTATTCACTTTATTTGTCTTTTGACAGTACTATTTTGGTATCTTGAGTTTTTCCATTTCCTCATTATTTCGTTATCGCAGTTTGTGAATTCTTTTTTCTTCAATCCTTTTTACTCTCATTCCTTACCTCACACATACCGTGCTCAATTTTTTTACAACACCATCGTTATCGAGCATTCCACTTCGTGGAAAACTCTACTATTCCGTTTTTTCCATACTTGCCAAAGTAACATTGCAGGAGCAGTCAACCACACACCATCCCACAAAGAGCTCCCTTTCATTTTTGGCCAACTATTTAGGATATCTAGAATATCATTCTGTCTCGGCCCAATCCACCCCAAACAAGTTTGCAGCCAGTCCCTACACGATATTGTAAATTGATAGCTCACGAGTAGGTGAAGTTCTCTCCCTCTATCTTGCACAACGAGCATTTGCTGGGACCATATATACCAACACAGTGTAATCAATCTCCAGTCAAGATTCTTTTATGCATTGTAGTCCACAGGAATGCTCTTGCTTTAGGCAACACATTTGTTCCAACACAATTTGCTTGGCCACACAACCCCATTCATTTAAACCTGTTTCACCTTATATCCCATTTTGGCAGTGTATCTTCTTGTTTTCGATCCGCACCAAACTATCACATCTTCTATATCGTTCCATATGATTTTCCTTTTATTTAGCTCTGTCGAAAGTGCCACCTTGACCGTTTCATATATGTCTAACCTTTCTAGGCAATATCCATTCATGCGCTACACCAATATCGTTCTTCAGGTCATTCTTATATAGTTGCCACCTTCAACCCCAAAATGGATATAAATTTCTCACGAAACTCATTTAGTGTCTCTATATCCTTCATGGGGATGTATCCTTCCCATTAATCTTCACAGAAATCTGCTGGTCTTCCATTGTTTACTTTGCATGTAAATGTTCGATGATTATTATTAGGAAGCATTCACACATGAACTTCCAAACCTCTTACCTCTTAGTGTAAAAGATTATTTTTTTACACTCCTTTAAGCTTATTTAGCCTGTTTTTATCTAGTTGCATTTATTTATGTAAGTAATTAGTTTATTGGCTATTTTTTTTATTTGTTTTAAATTTGGATAAGCTTTCTTTCTTAGATAAACTTCATTGCTTTATATTGTATAGGCTAACTCAGATGAACTACATGATTTATGTGAAATCTTAAGTTACCTCATGCATTGCCTTGCTCTATATAAAGCAATGGCTCTTTGTATATTTAAAGACACACACTCTTTTGCTATATACAATACAATTTATTCTAGCATATTGTTTTTCTTTGATGCTTTCCTAATCTTTCATTGTATCTTGGATCTATTTAATAGTAAATCTTACATGGTAACAGAGCCTTCATAATTGATAGAATTTCTTTTTAGAAATATTGAGTGCAAATCTATTATTTTTTGGTAGCAAAATAGTATACTCTTCTCGTGCATCTTCAAATGATTTGGAGAATAAAAAATTTGCGAAGAAAAACTAGATTTTGAGGGTTTAACAGCTACTTTTCTAGTTGCATGTGTGGTGCATGTATGTTTTGCAGCCTCTTGGGTTGAATATGGACTCGCCACCATGTTCACAATAGCCAAGAAAGTTAGAGCATCATCTCGTATCACCAAATCAACATTTTCTTGTTAAGTTGCATGTAAATTGCATGCACTTGCATGTCACTACATGTGAAGGAGAAGTTTATTTTTATGTTTTCTATGCAAATACACTCATTCTTGGGGGGATTATACATGCACTTTGTAATCATGAACTGAGATAAAGTTCCATTTATGGGGGGTTAATCATGTCTCTTAAACATCATTTTCATCATTCTGTTGTTAAGCTAACTTCAAAGAACTATTTGTCTTGGAAACAATGGATAAAGAATCACTACCTTGAGTGGGATCTACTACCCTATCCCCTTAGACTTGTTCCTAAGCCAGGTGACTATGATGAAATGAATGCATGGTTTAATCATAATGACATAGTCTATGAACTAATATGTCTTACTGTTTTCGAGGATACTCTACATCACATAGAGCACATTGAGTGCCCTTTTATTGCTTGGATAGTCATCCAACAGTTTTATGGAGACATTGAATCTTCATCTAAAACTGATGTTTCCTTATTGAACCAAGCTATTATGGATGATATTGAGACTTATGTTACCTCATCTAATGTGGACACATCTTATATGGATGATCAGTTTATTAATATCCCATCAACAACACCTGTTGTAGATTTAGATTCCAAAGATGCTTCTTCAAGAGCCTCTACTAATTCATTATAGTAGGATCATTTATGTCTTTTGGATTTAATCTATTGGGACCAATTTCTACAAAATATTTCTTCTTTTTTTGTAGAGTCCCTCATTTCAGATCTGGATGCCACTATTGAGGACATATGCCTTCTTCTTTGGTGTTACTTCTTTGAAAGCTTCCAATGACTTCTTACAACAAGGCATCGATAGTCTTCTTCATTCAACTTTGTGGAATGATCTCTTGACAGGAGTTTCAGACTTGTTTATAGAGGCACACATTTTAGATTTAGAGGACACCATTTGAGGGCTTATCTCTCCTCTTTGATGGAAGTCATTGCATTGTTCTGTTGTCAAACCATCATTGTCTTTGGATTATTCTCTACATCAATCTCTAGGAGATTCTAATTTGTCATCTTTATCATTGTGGCCTAGAACGCCTAATTTGATTGTGACTACTTTCAACATTGACACGGGGATACTTGAGCCGACTTTATAGACTTCATAAATTTTGCACTTTCTTCCTACATATTCCTTTCAAGACTTGGGAGATAGATTGCATTCACCTTTGGTTTTGTTTCTTCCTAAGGGGAGTCCAACATTGTTCGACGATCGTGGACCATATTATCCATCCAATTTTGAGCATCTACCATTGGATTTTTTTGGGAGGGCTACTTAGTCATTCTCTTATATTATCCCTGCAACGTAGAAAAATGTATCCTTGGACATTTTCACGCTCATTTGGGCCTTTTTTTATGGATTTTGGCCTGAGTTTCCCTAGATTTAATATTGTAATGTGGTCAACACATTCACATTAGGCCTTAAACTCTTGCAAATCAATAAAAACCTTATGATGTCTTACAAAGGTGTTGTGAAGTGTTGTAACACATTTTCACACTTTTTTAGGAATGTTCTAATACATTTCACCTAAACAACCTCGTTTTATCACTTACCAAGCCTTATTTCAAAGTGTTGTAAGGAGTTGTAACAAATTTTCACACTTTTCTAGGCTTGTCATCAATAATTTGACCCTTTCCTATGTTTAAATGGCCCCTTAATGCACTTACAGGTCATACTTAAGTATATTTCGGAGAATAATCCCATTAAACATCATTCAATACACTTTAATTCCTGACACCCAGTAAAATTGCCCTGGTGGGACCAAGTCGCCACCTGGAGTGACTTAGTCCCATCTGGCTTAAAAAATATATATTTTATACTTCTAGCAAGATATTATTCTCTAGACCTTGAGGTTAGCCTATGATGATGTATTTTCGAGAATTAGGGCACAATCATGTATAAATAATGGGTTTTCCCCTCATTTTCAACTCTCATTCTCTCATCATCAAGCTATCTTCAAGCATCCAAGCATTCAAGCATTCAAGGCACTATCAAGCATTCATCCATTGGAGCATCTACTTGCATATCTTTAGATTTCTAGTTTAAGGGTTTGGTGAGTTGTAGCATTGCATATTGTTCAATCATCATTCTCTTTCCATTTTAATTCATTTTCAAGGATTTGATTACCAAACTGGGGTTTGACTAAGACAAACTCCTATTCTCTAGTCCTTAACCCTTTTTCCCTCTTTGCATGTGTATTTTGGAGGTCTTGTATGCATATTTTTCAAAGAGAAAGGTGTTAAAAGGTGTCAACATCACTCAAAGTCAACAAAACCCTAAAATAAGCTTGGAGATCACCTACAGGTCAAAATCTATAGATTCGGATGCAAATTCTTGCCAGGAGATGAAGTATAGATTGAAAGCTATAGATTGCATCTTTGAGATTCTTGAAAGGTGAAGGTAGACTAAGTTGCCATCATTGGCGAATTAGTCCCACTGCAGGGCCTGAAAAGTGTTTTCTGCAGTTTTGGATACCCAGTTTCGTGAAACTTGTTCCGACATAATCTCCCCGAAATAGGACTAATTCGCCTAGCTTGGTGTGAGTGTCATAGTTGGCCTCCATAGAAATTTTTTCAAGATTATAGAGCCTCTCTGCATAACATTCTAGTTTCCAGGCGCACCTCTCCAATCTCTTTCATTTTAGTTATTATTTGTTTGCATTCCTAGGTTATTTACATTGTGTTTTCAAACATCTTGCATTTCATTAGTTTTGTATTAGTATTCATCTCCATTTTTTATTATATTGCACTTAGGGCATTTCATTTAGACACATCTCAATCAAATTTACATTAATCTTGAATGGAACTTTAGATTCCTTTATGGGATATCTTTCTCCTTTTAGGTGAAAAACCTTCAAAATGCAAGAAAGCCACTATTCCACAAAAATCTGCGGTTCATTTTGGTGAACCCGCCTTTAGAACATGTTTACTTCTGATTTCAAGTGAATTTGCATCCTAGGAATAGCTTTCATCAAAATTGCATTAAGTTTTACATTGTTTTGCATTCTAGGGTTTTCAAAATTGCATTAGTGAAAAACTCATATAGCTTGCATTTTTGCATTGCATTTCAATATAAAATTAAAAAAAAATTGCATTTTGATATTGCATCTGCATCTGGAAACCTAAATATCATAAAATTTCATTTAAACATTCTTAAAATTGTTAAAAAATTCCCTACTTGGACTAATTCGCCACACTGGGCGACTTAATCCACCTGCACATTTTGCACTGTAATTTATGTCAAAAACCAAGAATTTTCTACATTTCGGTTATTGCATTTCTATTACTATTTCTTGATTTTTTTTTTTATTCCATTTCTTGCATTTAGCTTGCTTTCATTCCTTAGCATTATGGTCATGTCTTTTAATAATTTTTGGATGTCATTAAAATCCTTAGTTGATATGTCAAGTTGTACCTTTGGAACAGATCCTAATGACCTTGAACCCACTCTTGCTCAATCAGCTCATAATGCATGTCCTCATGATGTTGACATCATTGGAGAAGTTGGTGATAGCGTGAATAGGTTCCTAAATAATTTCCTTGATAAACTTGAAGCTAATGCATCCTTTTATCCATCCATGAAACCCCAAGAACTTCCTACCATATCACCTCTTGAAACATTTGGTTACTTACATCCTAAAATACACAAAGAACCTAAGTTCCCCCCACAAGGTGGACCTAGTTCTTCTAAACATGCAACCACTCAACCATTTTATGATAATAAAGTCACAAATACTCTAATCAACCTTGAAAACACCTACATGGAAAAGTTTTTACCATTTTGAGCAAACAAGGAAGTAACACAACAACTGAACATGAAATACATCATTTTTATGAGCAAATATCACCTGATGAAAACACCAAGGGGATATGTTATCAAGATCCCCCTCATAACAAACAACCTCCTAGAGAATATCTAAGGCTCTGTGATGATGGCATGGTGATCTTTTATTCTCCCCCCGATTTGAACATCCTTCTTCCTCAAGAATAACCCTTAGTTGATTATAATTAGTAAGCTAGGATCCCAGCAGGCCCTCCTCCTCCTATTCACGAACAGGGTGAATCTAGTAAACGCAAGAGGTCTTACAAGTTACAAAAACTCAAGTTTCCTCTTCGTCCACCACCTAAATGTGAGAGGGAATTGCAAACACTTCTAAACAAAGAACTCATTGTATTACCACCTATGAATAGTTTGGTCATATATCCTAAAGATGCTAACATTCCACATTGTGCATATCATCGTACTCTTGGACATAGAAGAAATGAGTGTCGTCAATTGAAAGAAATACTAAGCAAGTATGATTTCGATGGAAATAATTGATATCCTTAGAACCCATAAACTACTATCACATATCTTATCATGTAATAGTTGTAGAACATTCTCTTCTCACTATTGCATGACCCTTCTCATCACCTACCTCAACTCACTGTTGCCTTGCACTCAGTGGGGGCAAGACGTTGTTAGCCTCATCCTAGTAATTCATTTTTCATTGTCCTATAGCTGTGTTATTCACCTTTTGCTTATACTGACTAAGATTGGGAGGTGGATGACTTGCTAGTGGTTGACTTGCATTTGCCTTACTAGTCTTTTGCCTTTTCTTTTTATTTTGTGTGTTTTCATATGCGTAACGTGTTCTCTCATGATGTTTTGTTTGATTTTCTTTCTCTTTGTGACATTCCTCTATTTTTACCTTCATTCTTCTATATGTCATGCATTTATTTCACTTTTTCTCTTTTTGCTCTGGCTTTTTATTTCTTTTTGGGGATGATGCAACCTCATTGAGACTGAAATGTCCCTTTCATGTTGACCCAAAAGGCTCTTTTCCTTTGCCTTTTTATTTTTCTTGTGTTCTCCTTTTGGGGATGATGCAAGGCATTGAGATTGAAATGTCCCTTTCATGTTGACCCAAAAGGCTCTTTTCCTTTGCCTTTTTATTTTGCTTATGTTATCCTTTTGGGGATGATGCAAGGCATTGATACCAAAAGGTCTCCTTCATGTTGACCCACAAAGGCTTTTCTTTTTATTTTGCCTTTTCCTTTTCCCTTTTGGATTTTGTTTTCCTTTTGAATTTGATGTAAGGCATTGATACCAAAAGGTCTCCTTCATGTTGACCCACAAAGGCTTTTCTTTTCATTTTGCCTTTTCCTTTTCTCTTTTGGATTTTTTTTTCCTTTTGGGGATGATGTAAAGCGTCGAGACACCCTATGTCTCTTCCATGTTGACCCAAAATGTCCTTTCTTTTTTCGTTGTTTTCACTCTCTTCGTGTCATTCTTCCAGCTCTATGCATTTGGAGGATGATGACAGTTCCAAGCTTCATAAAACAACAAAGGAAAAAATCAACATTGTCGCCACGAACATACTGACCCCAAATTCATAGATCCCTTATGTGTTTGGTCTTCCCTTTTTTGGGGGCAACCCCTCCCTTTTCTTTCTCCTTAACATGATGTAGCTTTCTAAGTTGGCTTTCACGTCTTCCTTCTTTTTTGTATTTTTCATTTTTCTACTTTAAATAAATTGCTCACAGTACAACGTTTATGAATTCCTTTAAAGTGGGGGCATACATTGACATTATTTCTTTTGCGTTTTTTTCTTAGTGTAGCCTTGTTGTTTCATACGATGTGTTTGTCGCTTTGTGGATGACATTGGGTGTAATGTCTTTCATAAGTGTGATCTATCTTAGCATATTATATTCCTCTTGGTGGCTTGATGTGACACACTGCATCCCCTAAGTTGTGAATCTTCTATTCTTTGATTGGTCATCTCTTGGAGACATTAGACACAATGTTCCCTAAGTTGAAGACCTCACATGAACTAATCAAGACTCCTTTGAAAATTATTTTACATGTTAAATTTTGCATTTGTTATATGGCCACCTTGCATAACATAGCTTGCATGCATGCGGTGCCATCGTGTGCTTGTTCAGGAGCTCCAAGCATACTAATTTTTGCTTGTCTCATGAAGCTCGAAATATCATTGTCTTTTGTGGTGCCTTATTAAGGTTATCAGGATGTATAAATTTGGTATGGTTAAGCGGGAATCCCAATCAGTGGCATGAATTTCCCCATAGCCACCTATGTTTGTGTGAGTACATACCAACCATGAGTGTATGATTTTCACCTTTTTAGGCCTTCTCACCTAATAGACAACCATGAATTTTGTCGCCTCGGAGTGAGTATACATTTTCCTGACAAACAGTCTAGATATGATCTACAACGAGCTAGACAAACGATCGAAGCTTGATCTGACTCTCTTTCTCTTTTCCTTTTTTTCCTTTCATTATTTCACATCACTTTCTTGCGTGTTCCTTTGTGCTAATGTTTGGTTTGCCATGAGATCTTGATCCTAGGGGCTTAATCATCCCTCTTGATTATTATTGTCTCATCTTGCCAGCATGAGTGCATCTGGATCCCTCTTGATATGCATGTTTGACCACTTTAGTGTGAGTTTGAAGCAAGATCATCCTCTCACTAAAGTGGGGGCTAAATGTAACATAGAAAAATGTATCCTTGACATTTTCACGCTCATTTGGGCCTTTTCTTATGTATTTTGGCCTGATTTTGTCTAAATTTATTGTTGTAATGTGGTCAACACATTCACATTAGGCCTTGAACTCTTGTAAATCAATAAAAACCTTATATGATGTCTTACAAAGGTGTTGTGAAGTGTTGTAACACACTTTCATACTTTTCTAGGATAGTTCTAATACATTTCACCTAAACAACCTCTTTTTATCACTTACGAAGCCTTATTTCAAAGTGTTGTAAGGAGTTGTAACAAACTCTCACACTTTTCTCTAGGATTTTCATCAATAATTTGACCCTTTCATATGTTTAAATGGTCCCTCAATGCACTTACAAGTCATACTTAAGTATGTTTCAGAGAATAATCTTGTTAAACATCATTAAATACACTTTACTTCTCGACACCTAGTAAAATTGCCTGTGTGGGACCAAGTCGCCACCTGGGGTGACTTAGTCCCATTTGGCTTAAAAATCAAAATTATTTTATAATTGTGGTGGGATATTACTCTCTAGACCTTGAGGTCGGCCTGTGATGAGGTATTTTTGGGAAATGTATAAATAAAGGGTTTTCCCCTCATTTTTAACTCTCATTCTCTCATCATCAAGCTATATTCAAGCATTCAAGGAACTATCAAGCATTTATCCATTAGAGCATCTACTTGCATATCTTCAGATTTCTACTTCAAGGGTTTGGTGAGTTGTAGCATTGCATGTTGTTCAATTTTCATTCTCTTTCCATTTCATTTCATTTTCAAGGGTTTGATTACCAAACTGGGGTTTGACTAAGGCAAACCCTTATTCTCTAACCCTTAACACTTTTTCCTTCTTTGCATGTGTGTTTTGCAGGTCTTGTATGAATATTTGTCAAAGAGCAAGGTGTTAAAAGGTGTCAAAATCATTCAAAATCAACAAAACCCTAAAAGAAGCTTGGAGATCACCTACAGGTCAAAATCTACAAATTCAGATCCAGATTCTTGTCAAAAGATAAAGTACAGATTGAAAGCTACAAATTGCATCTTTGAGATTCCCGAAAGATGAAAGTGTACTAAGTCACTATCATTGGTGAATTAGTCCCACTATTGGGCCTGAAAAGTGTTTTCTGCAGCTCTAGATACCTAATTTCCTGAAACCCGTTCCGACAGAATCTCCCTGAAATAGGACTAAGTCGCCTAGCTTGGCGTAAGTGTCCCAGTTGTCCTCCACAACAAATTTTGCAAGATTTCGGAGCCTCTTTGCATCACATTCCATTTTCCAGGTGCACCTCTCCAATCTCTTTCATTTATGTTATTGTTTTTTTGCATTCTTAGGTCATTTTACATTGTGTTTTTAAACATCTTGCATTTCATTAGTTTTGCATTAGTATTCATCTCTATTTTTAGTTTATTGCACTTAGGTAATTTCATTTAGACACATCTCAATCACATTTACATTAATCTTGAATGAACCCTTAGATTCTTTTGTGGGATATGTTTCTCCTTTTAGGTGAAAATCCCTAGAAGTGCAAGAAATTCACTATTCCACAAAAATCTACTATTCACTCCCTTTATTTGTGGGGGGGCCTCTTATTTTAAGGGGAATTTGATATTAAATGGGTACCTAACATGGCCTTCTTATCGAGACCCATCTTTGTTGCTTCCATAGGCTTTTCTCCTAAGTTGCACTTAAGGGGGGAGGTTAGTGTAAAATAATTTTCTTTTACACTCACTTAAGCTTACTTAACATGGTTTTATCTAGTTGCATATATTTGTGTAATTAATTAGTTTATTATCTATTTACTTTATTTGCTCTAGATTCGGATAAGCTTTTCTTAGATAAGCTTTCCTTCTTAGATAAAGTTTCTTGGTTTATTGCATAGGCTAACTCCAATTGAACTCTATGCTTTATGTGAGATATTGGGTTACCTCATGCATTTCCTTGCTCTATATAAAGAAATGACATTGTATATTTAAAAACACACACTCATTTGCTATATAGAATACAATTCATTCTAGCATATTATTTTCTTTGATGCTTTCCTAGTCTTTCATTGTATCTTGGGTTTATTTAATAGTAAATATTACACTACCATATTTGCAAGTATTTGAATGCGGCTAGGATCATTGCAATCTATGTATTTTCTTTGGATTACTCTGCACCATAGTATCTCTGGTTCCATATACACCTTCCAGACTAATTTGGTGCCCAACGCCATGTTTTGCAACTTTAGTTTTTTATTTCTCGCTCCTTTATTAGTCATCTCCATGCATGCCTTCTCCTAGTGGATCAATGGTACTCTCTTTGTATAATTCAATCCTTGGGTGATCCCACAATAGTGGTTTACAAATTTTGGCCAAACTGGACACTGAAATTATTATTTTTAATTACATCTTCACATTTGGGCACCTATAGCAGCTAAACCATCAGGAATTTGAATATGATGCAAACTACAGTCTCATCACATTTTGTCTGTAGATTATAAAAATATTTTTTTCAAAAATTTTGGACTCAGATTGCACTTCTTTTTCCATCTCCCACGAAAATTGGTTTTTTTCATAAAACAACATTTTTAAAAAGTGACACACACCTTATAACGCATAATTTTTTTTCCATGAAGGATAAAAATTTAATTCTTTCGAATTTAGATTTGTAACTCCGATATCTAGTGCTTCCACTTGGTTAGATAGTTTTTTATTGAATATTTTTTCTTTAATCAAGTTTCAAATTCAAATCAATTACAATTCAGACATAGCGCGATTGTATAATGCGTAAACTTTTTTGTATATGTCAAAAAAAAAAAAAAAATTGTTGGATCAAGGACTTAAATATCTAGTGCAATCATATTTTTCAAATTTTTTTTTGATAATATGCTATTTTTTCACATGTGCAGAACAAAGACCTTCATTTTCAATGAAAAACCTATGTTTAATAAAACTAAAAAAATAAATACATAATAAAACCAAAATATATTAAAATTATATTCGTTGGATAGCTTGTTTCGAGGACTACCTAATTTCACTTGGGTTTGTGAAGATTCCTCCATTTTCATCTTCAACCCGAGCTTCGAAGTGCCAAAATTTAGATTTTTTTTGTGTCTCAGGGGGGGGATGAGGAATAAGGGGGGTTAGTACAAACCCTAGTGCGGGAAAACCACCCTTCCATAAGGGATTTTGTTGGGTTTTTGGGCGGGAAAGAATTAAAAGGGTTCGCTCAAACCTTGGTTCGGGGTTTGCTCAAACCAGTAGGTTCGTACGAACCCCTAAAATCAAGTTTTTTGCCATGTATTCATTTTTTGTGAGTTTTCCTTCCTCACTTGAATTGTAAACTACTATTGTGGCTTCACCCCTTTCCCATAAGAATTTTTCTAGCACTCCTTGTATGCAAGAGAAATCATTTTTTGTCAATTTGATGCAAGACATTACCTAAATTGGCAGTGTGGCTAGTACAACTTTTATCATCAAAATCCACCCAACCAAAGTGAGTCAACACCCCTTCAACCTATTTGCCTTTTGTCTACATTCCTCCACTATCTCAAACCAATGATTGTTTTTTGTTACACCATTAAATATAGGAACCCCAAGATACTTTTTTGGCAAGGAATCAATTGGAAAGCCCAATATATCGGCAATATGCTTTTTCCATGTCTTCTTTGTGTTGAAAAAATATATCTTGGTTTTTTCTGTGTTCAACACTTGCCCTGATTGGCACACATATTCATTTATGTCTGTTTTTATTTCCCTTTCCTCTTCCATATTTTCTTCTCCGAATAAGAGGGTGTCATCCACAAATTAAATGTGTAACCATTTCTACATTCTATGCAACGATAATGCCTGGTGCTGCCACAATAGTCGTTTACACTTTTTAGGAAATCCTGATTTTTGCTGAAATCACAAATTTTTAGAAAATATAATGATTTAAGCCTTTGAAAAGTTTCATTTAAATGATTTCAATTGAAGAGGGTTTGATCAAACCACCTTAGACCAATCTCCCTTGGATAGAACCCTCCTAATTTTAAACCATACCTATAACAAAGTCTCCTTTACACCTATCAAAATGTTGATAAAAAACCACTTTTGATTTACCTTTTGGGGGATCAAATGAATTCATTTATTTTTTTATTTTTTAAAGTATGTAGTCCTTATTATAAGCTTCCAAAAAAGTATAATTTTAATTAAATTTAATTTGATTATTATATTTATTTTTTATTTTTTGTGAATGTAGGTTTTTCACCGAAAATCAAGCTTTTTGTTTTGCACATGTGAAAAAATAGAAGATTATAAAAAAAAAATTCTTCAGGCTGGGTATTGATGTCTTTGATCCATTAAAAAAAAATTGAATTTCGATACATACAGAAAAATTTATGTTGTATACAGTCTGTCTATGTCTGAATTGTAATTGGTTTGACTTCGAAACTTGATTAAGGAAAAAATATTTAATAAAACACTATGAAACCAAATGAACTGGTTAATATCATACTTACAAATCTAAATTCAAAAAAAATAAAAATTTATCCTTAATACAAAAAAATTTATGTTGTATACGATGAGCATCACTCCTTAAAAATGTTATTTACTGATAAAAACTAGTTTTTGAAGGAGATGAAAAAAAGAGAGTAATCTAATTCCATAAATTTTGAAAATAAATAAATAGAATCTATAGAAAAAACTTCACAAATCACTAGTTTGCATCATTTTCAAATTCCTCATGGTTTAGCTACTAGAGGAGTTCAAAAGTGAAGATTTAGTTAAAAATAATTAGTTCAATGTCTAGTTTTCCCAAAAATTGTAAACTAGTATTGTGGGATCACCCTGCCACTCCACCACCCTTTTTGATGATTGTCCCTTATCAAGCCACCAAGAGCCTCCGCCATCAAGATAAATAAGAATGGAAACAAGAAATCCCCTTTCCCAATCCCTTTGTAGATTAGACAAATCCACATAGAGAGCCATTGACCACAATATAGTAACATGCCATAATATGCATGTTTACATCCATTCCAACCATTCAACATAGAATCCAATTTTATTTAGAATTTTCATTAACAATCTCCACCCTACCTTATCGTAAGCTTTGCTCACATCTAGTTTTAACATCATGTATTTTTCCTTGAGCTTGTTATCGAGTGGATTGTCTCATTGGCCATTATTATGCTACGCATTAGCTCCCTTCTTGTGGTGAATCCATTTTATTCTTTCACTATGACATGGTCTAATACTATTGTCAATTTGTTTGCTAAGGCTTTGGATATGATTTTGTACACCATCTTACACAAAGAAATGGGTTGAAACTCGTAGAATGGTGTACAACTTTCTTTTTTTTGAATTAAAGCTAAAATTACATTATTTATCTCTTAAAAATGTTTTTATTCTAAATTCCTTAGCTATTTCCCATATCTCATTCCTTACAATATGCCAACATTTTTTATAAAACAAGTTTGTGAAGCCATCCACACTAGGGGCCTTGTCAAGATGTAAGTGAAATGTAGTTGTCTTAACTTTTTCTTTTGTGAATTGTTTTGTCAAAATTGATTGTTATCCTCTTTCGTTATGAACCAAGGTATACAATTTATGATTTCCTCACTTACTATTGCTTTGGCCACACTGTTCGGGGAAAGAAAACTTAAAAAAAAATTACTACCTCTTCTTTGATTTCTTTTTGGTATTCAAGAAACTTCCCTCCCCCATTTTGTATACCTGTTATTATTTTTTGTGTTTTCCTTATTTTTTACGGAATTGTGAAAAAAAATAGTATTTTGATCTCCAGCTTTCAACCACAATTCCCTTACTTTTGCCTTCTAGCACAGTTCTTCTCTTGCTAGTATTTCTTTGTGCTCTACAATCAATGTCTTTTTTTTGACATAATATTCCTAGAACATCCCCTTCTCAATGAAACTTTCATTTTGTTCTGTCATTTCTCTATCAATTGTTTCTTTCTCTTTGAAAATATCCTTAAAGTAATTCTTGTTCCATTCCCTAGGGTTCTCCTTTAACATCTTCAGCTTCTTGACAAATACGAGGCTTATTGTTCCCTTATTTTTGGGCACTCCCACCACTATTGCTCTATCTTTTCATTATCCCTTCATCTCTAAGCCACATTTGTTCAAATTTAAAATATCCTTTTTTTAGCGTGACCTCCACAGGAATTTCTAGTTCCACTGGATAATGATCCGATGTTGAAACTGGTAATATCTTTGTTTCCAAACACAACTTTTCTTCGACCCAGTTATGTGAATTAAGAAATTTGTCTAGCCTTTCCCCAATATTGGTGAATCTTACCATTTTGTTCGTCCAAGTGAATTTTCCATTCTTCAGTACATTATCAACAATTTTGCTTCATCCAGGAATACCCTAAAATCCCACATTGCCTTATTTTTTGCTCGAAGATTGTCACTTTTTTCAATGACCCTGAGTATGGCGTTGTAGTTGTTACCTAATATTATTTTGTTTCCTTGAAACTCTGTTATCTTATGGTGTAGTGTTTTCCATACTTTTTTCTGATCGTTCGTTTTAATTGGCTCATATACATTGAATAAAGTGATGCAAATTCGTGGAAAATTTACTTCAACCATCATCCCGTTTGGATCCTTTGCAATCTCGATTATCCTTACTTTAAATTGTCCTTCCACATTAATCCAAAACCGCTAGCTGAGCCATTTGAGATCTGAAAAATACCTTTCCATGCTTTACAAGGTTTCATAAACTATTTTGTCTCCTCCTCTCACAGATTCTCCTATAACATTACAATATTGACCAATATTTTTTCCAAACGAAGCTCGATCTTGCATCATTTATTAGGGTTTTTAAGCCCCTAACATTTCATGTGATGATCTCCATTGCTCTCTAAGAGAAGGGTTTCCTCCCTTGGATATCAACATATATTCTTGGATGTTTGTTAAAAATTTCTCCACTATGTAACCTCCTCACACTTTTGTTTATTTATTTTTCTCTCTTTTTTTTTTTCCATTTTGAGACCTAAATCAAAATCCTTTGCAACTAATTGATTAATGCATCTCATTTCCCTTATTCCCAACTCACCTTCATCATTTCCTTCATCCTCCATCCTACCTTTGTTTTAACTATCCCTCGCAAATTCTACATCTTCCATTTTTCCTTCCATTGCATAACTTTCTTCTTGATTCCCACTCTTTCATTGGCATTGACTTGCTTGATTTCTAGACATTTTTGTTTTCTATTCCTTTCTCGGATGTGTCTTTCCCCAAATAGATTTCCTCAAGGTTCTTGTTCTTTATAGCTCTCTCATCACACTCATCTTCTACTTTTTTCTCATTACTATGCTTCATATATTCTACTTTGCGATCAGACAACTCCCCATCATTTATATCCTTTCTTGCTTCATTTGCATTGCCACTAGTGCTTTCCTGGTCTTTTGTTTTAGATAGTTCCCTCCCCACTACCAAAGAAACTTTATCTTCTTTATTCCTTTCCATTTCCTCTTTCGGCCTCCATTTTTTTGTGGGCGATCGAGGACAACAAGCCACAAAATGATTTCTACTTCAATAGTGCATGCAAAAAAAAAATTGTTTCTTTTATCTCCACTTGTTGCTGATATTTATTCATTCCTCCCCCATATTTCTTTTTGATGAATACATATCTATATATATTAATAAAAATATTAATACACATATTCACAAAAAAAAAAATTGGGTGGTAAAAGGCACACCCTGAGAGTCACATGGGAAAAGCCTAAAAAGCATAGAGATACATGGGCCACACTCAGAAAGTAGGAAATATTACAAACATAACATAAAAATCCACTAGGTGTCCATGGCAGTGCCAACAGAGGGACGCACATCCTTGTCATATGAATTACCCCATACAACAACAAGGTCCAAAGTGACATTAGGAGGATCCAAGCCATTGTCATCCTTATCTTTATCTTCTCGCTGAGGAGAAATCACCAAATCCAAACACAAGATCTATTTAGTAGAATCAATCAACCAACCAAAAGCTCTACCATAAGTCCACCCAGAAGCACCATTGCCACCTCCAAACACTCCACCAGAAGTCCACCCCAGGTCAGCTTAAGGAGGAGGAGAGGGTGAACGCATATGAGGATGTGAGTTATTACAAGGAGTTTGAGAATGGCGGCAAGCCTGGAAATCCATGGAAAAACTACTTCTTTGTTGGTCGCATGAAGGAAAACAACCCCTAGAGGAAATGGGAGAGGGAGACACACGAGCAATGATGTAGGGGGCATTCCCCCATTGGTCTAGGAGCTCCTGAAGGTGAGCCACTTCAAGAGCAACTTTGTTAGCTTGCATTTGAATCTACAATAGCACATTTGAACATATAATGGATTTCGAATAAAGTGAAACATGTTTATCAATCTGGCTATGACAAAAAATGCAAGAATTTCTATCATTCCAAATATTGAAGAAGATTTCCACCCTGAAAGTGTACCAAATTTAGGTATACTTTTGTAACATCGAAAAAATGGTCCTTAGCCTTTTTTGCATGTGTCTAGCTCCTTCTTGCGGATTTTGGCTTAGTTTGGCCTTCATTTAGTGTTGTAATGTGGATAACACATTCACATTAGGTCTTGGGCCCTTGTGAACTGATGTACTTTAATGATGCCTTGTAAAGTGTTGTAACAGACTTTCACATTCCTCTAGGATTTTCATCAATAATTGGGATTTCTTATGCTTTAATTGGCCCCTTTTTACATCCACAAGCCTTATTTTGATGTATTTTTTAGGATAATCCTGAAAAATAACATTTAAAACATCAAATCCCTGAAAAACCACCTCAAATTCCTAAGGTGGGACCCATTCACCCAAGGTGACAAATGAGTCCCCTTTAACTCAAAAATAAAATTTAATTTAAATCTTTGGTGGGATTTTATTCTCCAAGATCCAATGTCAGCTTGTGGTGTTGTAATTTTGAGAATTCTTGCATAATTGGGTATAAATACAAGGCTCTTTCTCTCATTTTACCCCCCCAAGCATTCAAGTACTCATCCTAATAGAAAATTGAGTTTGCAAGAGCATTTGAGCAAGAGCATTCAAGAATTTCAAAGATAGATTATCAAGCATTCAAGAGTATTCTTCAAGTGTCAATCATCATGTCAAAGATTGTATTCATCATGTTTGTTATTGTGCTTACAATTGTGCTATAGATTTCATGATCCAAGCAAACTTTACATTCAAGATCTATCTCCTTCAAGCAAGAGTCAAGAACCACATACATTGTGGCCATTTCAATCATATTTGCAACACTTCATAGGTTTTTTGAGTCACAACATCACCTTTTGTTCATTCATCAGTCTTCTTTACATTTTCTTTCCATTTCAAGGTTTAATTACCAACAAGGGTTTTGACCAAGGCAAACTCCCATTCTCTAACCCCACAATCATTTTTCTCTGTCTTTGCATGTGATTTGCATGTCTAGGTTGTAGATTTATCAAAGAGAAAGATTGGAAAATTTATCATCCAGTTGTCAAAGCAATCAAAGTTGTCAAGATTTTGAACAAACCTTGGAAGAGCTTGGAGAAGATCTACAAGTTGAATTTAGTAGTTTCAAACCCAAATCTAAATCGAGAACAACATAGCAGACTAAGGGCTACAAAATCCAACTTTGAATTTCCAAAAATCCGAAAGTGGACTAATTCACCACTATTGGCGAATGAGTCCCATTGTTGCTATCTGTCAGAGGTTTTTGCAGATCTGAGTACCCTTTTGTCTGAAACTTGTTCTGACATAGTTTTCTCGATACTAGACTGATTCACCCAGCTTGGCGAATGAGTCCCAATTGGCTTCAATAGTGAATTTTCCAAGGTTTTAGAACTCCATTATGCCTTCTCCAATTTCCCAGGTGCACATCTCTAGTTTTACAGATTTCTATTGTTGTTCACTTGCATTTCTAGGTCATTTTTTGAAGTATTGCATCAAATTAGGGTTTTTGCATTTCATCATTCATTTCATTGTCTTTCTAAGTTTACACTTGGTGGTTAACCCCTCATTTACATCAATCAATCCCCTAAAACACACCCTTTGTCATATTTGAATCACCTTTGCATTGGAATCTCAAGGGTTGTTCTTGAGTGAAATATAGAAAATAGCATCTTTCCTTTTAGGTCCAAAACCCTAGAAGTGAAAAGAGACCCTACCCTATTTTGCAGGTTTCATCTTCGTGGGGAGCCAGGGAGAATCTCCCAGCAACACCATATGCCAAGAGAAAGGATTCAGCCAAAAGGGATGAAATAAATCACAAATCCAATTCCACAACTGTTGAGCTCTAGTGCAAAACTAAGAGAGGTGCTTAAAAGAATCAAGCTACCCAAAGAAAGGGAAACAAGGGCCTTGAACCCCCAAATGAAAAATTGAAGACCCCACCAGTAAACCTTGGAAAAGAATACACCAAGTGAAGTGGGAAAGTTTGGGATCAATAATGGTGGAACACAAAAGAGAACCTCCAGTTCCAAATAGACATTGGGGAATGAAGATGCCACCTTTGGTTCAAATTCTTAATCATTGGATAATGAGGTGAAAGATACTAGTAACCAATTTGAGGCTTGTAGTAACCAAGTTGAGGCTTGGTGTAATGAACATCAACTTTGTAAAGCATATCAGTCGGAATGGCACTAACCAAACCTTCAAAAGCTTCTCGATCATGGTTGTGTAAGCCAAAATTGGATTTAAAAACTTCCCACGTCATAAGGCTCATCATGGGTCTGGAAAAAAAGTCTTGAGGAGATTGTATACCCTTTTGTGGAATCTAAGAGCCTTAAGCTAGGGTAGCTTGGATAGAGCCCGACCTAGATTGGAAAAAAGAGATCACCAGATATTTTTTTGATTGAAATAAATCCCATCTTTGAATCCAGATCCATTCCACTGGAGCTAAGGCTTGACAACCTCCCAAGCATGCAGGTGTGTGCAAGAAGTTGAGTCCACTTTTTGGCCAAAAAGTGGAAGTGTTTTCCCTAATTTTTAGAATTTTTTACATTTGACCTTAAAATTTGAAGCACTTAGAGATGGAATCTTAAAAGAAATCACTAATCATAAAATGTAGTACTCGGAGTCTAGTTTCCAAATTGTAATTTATTTCAATACCCAAATGATACAAATTGATTTTCAATAGGTGTTTCTAAAAACCATTGTTTGAAAGTCACCTTTTTTTACCATACCATGCACGCATACGTCATCCATATTTTGACCTAAATAATCGTATTTTTCTAAATCCTTTTGGGAAAATATTTGAACTCAGTGAAACACGTTTTTGATATTTTTGTAAATTTTTATTGAATACTTTTTTTTGTTGATTTTTTACTGGCCATATTTCTTGTTTTGAAAAATCGTTGTGTATGTCATGCATAAGATGACCTAAACTTGTCGATTTTTGAAAAAAAAATCAAGTTGAAAAGAATTGTCTAGAGTACATTTTTGTACAATTCATTTTTCAAAAAATTATTTTAATAAAAAGTTATTAAAATATTAAAAACCCCAAATATTTCAAGTTTATGGACCAGTTTCATTAGAAATTAATTGAAAAATAGGAAAAAAAATCCAATTGTAAAGAAAATTTACATATTTGGGAGCTACATTGTCTTGACTATAGTGGGTTTTAATTTCGTCAAAAAATTCTACAAAAAAGGTCTTCAGACATATGTCCAAAGTCACTATTTTCTTGTGACATTAACATGACCTTCAAGTTGTAGGTCAAACTAGGTCCAAAGATTAGGTTCAGGTCCCCAAGCCTTTTCCCGAACCAAAAAACAAAGCAAAAATCTGACAAAAAATTGAAATTCTAAAAAATAGGATGCCATTCTAAAATGGGATCCTATTTCATAAAAAAATATTTTTTTATGAAACGGGATCCCATTTTAGAACATAATCCTTTTTTTTTAAAATGGGATCTCGTTTTTGGCTCAAGGCCCCAAACCTAAATGGGATCTCATTTTCTCGAAGCCGATTTTGGGTTTTTTGCTAAGGCAAAAACTTCCACGTTTTGTGGACTCATCTTCTTGCATTTACCCATGCCAAATGATTTTGGCAACATAAGTGCCCATAATCTGAGTAGGATCCTTCATAAGGAGAAGGGTGTGAAATCCAATGCCTTTCCAAGAAGGCCTGTGAGTGGGATATCCTGTCGAAATACAATGTTAGAGAATATTTTTTTAGGCATCATTACTAGTGAGGGAATGAATGATCCATTTGACACACAAAGCATACCGTTTCCTTTGAGTGGAAAGAAGGCCAAGCCCACTAGACTCTCTGGGGAGACAATAGAATTCCCAAGCAATGCAGTGAAAGCCTTTATGAGACTTAGAAGAGGCCCAAAGAAAATCTCTGAGAAATCTCTCTAGCTTCGCATAAGAGGCCTTGGAAGGGGCCCAACATGAAGGATAATACACGAGTCGCTACTATAATTGTAGAGCACACCTATAATTTACCAACCAAAGAGAACGGCTTGGTGGTCCAAAAAGTCAAATTTTGTTTGATTCAAGAGAGAATCACTCGCCATAAATTAGCAGAGGAAGCTTGAAAAGAAAAAGGGATGCCAAGAAATTTGAAGATTTCCCCTTAAGTAATCCACTTCCAACCATACTGTTGAATCTAGAGAGGATTGGGGAGAAAGGACAGACGGTAGCATTAAGTCATATGCCACTAGATAGCAAAACTAGAGGCCAAGCAAAATGTCTCAAGACAATCGAGGTTATCTTTGACATTATTCTCCTCTTCTAGCAAAGTAAGGAAGGAATCATCAACAAAGTGGTCATTAACAAGCTAGGATTATGAATTGGGAAAAGAAATTCCCCAAACCAACCCGCAGGAGATGGAATGGGCTAGAAGATAGTCAAACCTTCAGTAGAAATAACATATAAAGAAGGGGCAAGAAAAAATCCCTTGAAAATGGAACAAAACAAACCGAAGGATTGAGATTCGTGGCCATTAATGGTGATGCAAGCAAAAACATAAAAAAAAATCATTTTCACATACTGTATGAAATTAGAACCAAAGCCCAAAGCATAAAGCATAGGCGGAATGAAGGGACACTCAATGCGGTCATATGCCTTAGCAAAATCAATCTTCAAAAAGTCATTTTTTTATTAGAGTGTCTAGCCCACTCCATACCTTCCCAAACAATAATTATATTGTTATCATGAATAAATTTGGACTTAATGAAACCAGTCTGCTAAGGGAAAAAAATTTGAGGAAGAAGGTGATGAATCTTTAAAGCAAGGACTTTAGCAAAAAAATTGTAAGAAACATTAAGGAAAATAATGGGCCACTAGTTGCAAATATCCTCAGGATCATCGGTTTTAGGTGTGAATTTTATGTTTCCTTTGTTGATGAGATGACCTAAGGAATTAGAATGATAAGCTTCTAAATAAACGCTATGCAAATCTTCTCCCACACAATCCCAAAGGGCTTTGTAAAAATCACATGGGAATCCATCAATACTCAGAGCTTTGCCACCATTCATAGTGCTCACATCTTCCTTGAGGTCTCCAATCATGAGTAATTTCTCACAGAAGGCTTTCTTGGAAGCATAAAACCGGTTTGGCACAATAGTAAGGCAACCCTGAAGCGCATTAGTACACTTAGGTGTGTAATCTTAAGTAGTGAAAAATTGCTCATAGTGCCTAACAAACACCTGGAGAATGTCAGGTAGCTCAATGAACACATGATTTTCATCTCTAATCCACTTGATATCAAGTGATGAGTGCTTGGCATGAAGATCCAAAAATAATTCTTTCGAGGCTTTGATTTTACGCGCCTCTGGCAGCATAACAATCAACCACTTGCTTTTGGTGTCTTAGCTCCGCAACCTTGGCTTGTAAGGTGGAGGAAAAGGAGCTAGTCGCTAAAGCCTCAGTGGCTTTGCAAATATTAGAAGTGGTCACTTCATAAGAGCGTCTCTGAAAAATGGCCAGTTAGCGCTCATACATGCAAAGAAAATTCGCAGTATGGGTGATGGCATCATTCCACCACTTGATCCAACTCGTGGAATGGGTAGGTTTGCATTCAAGTTCCCAGATAGTTCTGATGTGGGTAATAGTATTTATCTAAAACAAAATTCTATTAGAAAAAGTAGAAATGAAGTGTATATTTATTTATATATGTCTATACATGTGCATAGTTTTTTTTAACAAGGTGAATTTACAAAATAAATATGAAACTAGCTACTATTTTATTTTCTTCTAATTTGCAAGTGAACGTAGGATTTGTACAAAGAAAATTTCCTCCTCTTCCTATAAAATTTTGTATATGAATATTTCTATTTTAACTGTGAATTCAAGCTAAATATTTGAATTATAACATTGTAAAATAATTTAGAAGAGAAATGGATTACTTTACTTTTTTCTAATTTACAAATGGATGTAAGATTTGCATGCATAACGAAATTTTCTTTCATTTCTTACAAAATTTTACATAAGAAGATTCTTATTTTGATTATGAATCTAAATTAAGATCTAAATTATAACATGTAAAATAATTAGGAGAGATAGAAAGCACCTACTTGGATCACAAATATATTCCTTCTCTATCAAACTTTAGACTTGATTCCTCACCTTGACCTTTCTCTTCAATCTTGATGGTACTTGCTAACCTTTCTATTTTTTCCAAACACTTTATTTGTAGACTTATTTCCTTATTTTTCAAGTAATATTATTTTAATTTTTAAAATATTTAATTGAAAGGAAAATAATTTTTAAAATAAATTAAATGATATCTCCACATTTCCAATAAATCAAGGAGTGAATTGAGACAAATGAGTTATGTGCTTTTATCTTTTGAGAAATTGTAAATTAAATAAATAAACATGCAAATCATGTGTTTGTTTTAGTTAACAACTAAATTCAATTAATTCATTAATATTTATTTCATGTAAATTCCTAACTTAATGGAAACAAACAAGATAAATCAACTAAATAATGGAAATAAATATATTAGTTAATTATTCAATTTACAATCTATTTAACTAATCAATCAACTTAGTTTAGCTTAATAATTAATTTTAAATTTGTATAATTCAATTTTATTTAAATTTTGCACATGAAAATTAAATAAATTATTATTATATTACTTAATTTATTTGATTATTATTTTTTATTTAATTGATTAAGTAGTGCATACTTTAGCTTAAAGTTTATAATTTGATTATTATCTAGAGATTAGATTTAATTAATAATACATACCTTAAATTGCAATTATTATGCTAACTTAGTAAAGGGGTTCAAATGTCGTAAGGAAGAGGGTTATGACAATAATTGATGAGTGCAAATATTAAATAATTAGTGATCTGAAATAATATAAGATTATTGGAACCTTACATCATAAGGTAAATGAGATGAGAAATTTATGAATACTATTATTCATATTATTGAATGCATATCTTGATACAATGATCTAAAGGCTATAATGTTTCCCATTTGTCTCAAGTAAGATTCAAACATTGATCATGCTTAAAATAATTTTGTAATTATTGTCATATATATTTTGAGGTTTAAGATGATTTTATGTGGCCCTGTTGATGCATAGTAGGTTCCATCTAGGATGAAGTCCTATTTGATTAATATTATTTATTTTACAGTGGGACCTCACTTGGACCCATGTTGAGACTTATGCATAATTGATGCATGGTAATGATATCTTGACTACTACTTTATAGGGACATAAAATCCTTAGTGTTGTCCTATCCTTAGATTATGTTTTAGAGTAAAATATGTATATCACCCATAGTTACGGGACTTGCCTGGACTCGCCTGAACTCGGTGAGTCCTGAGCTGAGCATCCCTGGCTGGGTCTTGGGAGCCCGGACTCGGGAGTGGCCAAGTCCTGTTGAGTCTTGGCCAGACTCGCCGCTCCCGACAGCAACATAAAAAGTGAAAAAAACACATAAAAAATGATGTTTAAGTTTTTTTTTTTCTTCTTATATTATCTCCCCAACCCTAAAAGCAACCTCAATTCATTCATTTGGAAAAATAGGAGGAGAAGAGAGGGAAACCAACAAGTTGTTGAAGACAAATATAGGGCCATATATCATTTGGGAAGCTTCATACCAGCAAGGAGGTGAATTAAGAGCTCATTACCAGTGATTGGGAGGAGTTTGCATTGCATTCCAAGCCAAATATAAGAGGTAAGTTTGATTTTTATTGGTTTTTTTTGTGTTGTTTTAACAAATAATTCATTGTAATTTGAAAAATCATTGTTTTTTTTAGTTTGCATTTTTTTTTACAAATCCTACTTGCAACTTAAATAATTTTATAAACCCTACTTGTTATTGCAACCACATTCATTTGCAAATCAAAACATATTATTATTTTCACAATGTCTCAAACCCCAAGCAGAGAAGACCCTACTTGGAAACATGTTGAAATCTTTCCCGGAATGAAAAAGGAGAAAAAAAAATGTAAATACTGCAAAATAATATATCATGGAGGTATAAATAGATTAAAATACCATATTGCATGCATACCCATCCATGATGCAGTGGGGTGCCCTATAGCACCTCCTGAGGTTGTTCGTGAAATGCAGGTGCAATTAAAAAGTTTTGAATTGCAAAAAGAAATGAAAAAGAGACAGAAGCAAGAATTGGTGAGTTTGAGAGTTGGACAGGGACTTGGTATTGTTGGAGATGCTTCTTCCATGCCTCCATACCATCCTAGTGCTTGTGCTTGTGCTAGTGGTATTGCTTCTGCACTAGCTATCCCTGTGCATACTCCTAGTGTTGGTGGCGCTAATACTACTAGTGGTAGTGGCAGTATTAGCATTGTCCCTAGAGTTCGTAAATCTAGGGTGGACTCATATTTTGTACCACACACTACTCTTGGTTCCCAACCGTCGCTTGAGAGAATGGGTTGGAACAAGGACACACATGATGCAGCAAAAAAGACAATTGCAGACTTTTGGTACTATTGCACCATTCCCTTCCATGTAGCCAGGTAATTTTTTTTCGTTTAATTGTTTTAAAATTTATATTTAAATTTATTTATTTTAGAATCTAGATGCATCTCATTATTGAATTCAAATTTAGTGTAGTTAAAATCTTAAAACTTTTCATTTTACAATACTTATGTAAGTAACTTATTAATTTATTTATGACATGTTTTAGGTCACCTTTTTGGCAAAACATGGTTGATGCCATAACCATATGTGGGTCAAGATTCAAAGCCCCTTTTGAAGATGAATTAAGGGGCCCACTTTTGACTAAAAAAGTGGCAGATGTGAAAGCATAATTAGAGGAGCAACGCGTGCAATGGAGGAGGATTGGTTGCACCATCATGACTGATGGTTGGACAGATAGGAGAAATAGGATGTTGCTTAATTTTCTAATGTCCTCTGGAGGTAATTGTACTTCCCTCAATGCATTGAAATTTGAATTTGATTTAGTGATGAATAATTTAATATGACTGATTTTTGTTTTTTAATTTATTGAATAATTGGTTTTGCTTATTCTTTCAGGTGACACCGCCTTCATTAAGTCCATTGATGCTTCTTCCCAATTCAAAAATGCCACATATCTGTGTGAGGCTATAGAGAAGGTGATAGCTGATGTGGGGGAAGACAATGTAGTGCAAGTGGTGACAGATAATGCAGAAAATTATGTTGTTGCTGGTAGATTATTGATGGAGAGGCACCCTACTATATTTTGGACTCCATGTGCTACCCATTACATTGACCTCATGATGGAGGATCTTGGCAAGCTCCCATGGATCAAAACATGTGTGGATACAGCAAGAAACATTTACAAATTTATATACAATCACACATGGGTGCTTAACCTTATGAGGCAATACACGGGGTTGAGGGAGTTGTCTTGTGCTGGCATCACTAGGTTTGCAAAAAAATTTATCACATTGCAATCCTTGATTCGGTCAAAGGCAGCTTTAAGGCGCATGTTTGTTGGTGAGGAGTGGTCTTCCTCATCCTTTTCTACAAGCACTGTAGGGATTGGTGTGGTTGATTGCATTTTTGATGAGAAAGGGTTTTGGACACCAATGGAGGAGATAGTGAAGGTAAAATTTAATTCTTTATTATGTTTTAATTTTTAATCATATCTTTTATTTGTTTATTTTCATTCACACTTATTTGTGAAAAATGTTTGCACTTTGCAGTTTATTGAGCCCTTGCTCATGTTCTCCTACGAGTTGCAGATGGGGAGAAGCCCACAATGGGCTACATATATGAGGGCATGGATAGGGCCAAAGAGGCCATTAGATCAGTCTATGGTGGAGTTGAGGAGAAGTATCATCCCATTTGGGAGATCATTGATAGGAGATGGAAAAACCAACTTCATAGGCCCATCCATGCAACCACATGTTTCCTAAATCTGGCCTTCCAATTCCCCTGTGATATCTGTGGACATAGAGAGATTCTTAGTGGGCTCTACTCGACGATAGAGCGGATGTTGCCCGTTGTTACTACACAGATAGTGCAGGAGATAGATGCCTTCACTAAGGCATAAGGAGACTTCTTTGCACGTCAAATGAGAAAAGACGGTAGGACAACATTACTACCAGGTAAAAATATATTTAAGGGCATTGTAGACACACAAAAATGACCTAGACCCCCAGGCTCTTCTTCTAACCTTAATTAGGACATTTTAATTATGTCCCTAACTCACTTCCAATTATTAATTAGATAATTGTTAATTATTTAATTAATTCATGTCCCTTTTTATTCTTCTTGATTATTAAATAAATAAATTTTATTTATTTATCTAATGTGTCACTAATTATCTAAAGTCCTCTTATAATTAAATAAATTTCTTAATTTATTTATTTAATTATGTCACTAATTAAGTCCTCTTCTTCCTAAAATTAAACAAATTATTATTTATTTAATCCACCTTCCACTATAATTAAATAATTATATTTAATTATCTAATTATTCATTAGCCTCTTCTCTCCTAAATTAAATAAATTTTATTTATTTAATTTGGTCCACTTTCCTAAACTTTGAATTAAATTATTATATTTAATTTAAAAGATTCTATTTGTCACATTCCTCTAAATTAAATAATATCTTTATTATTTAATTCTCACCTAAATTAAATAACCTTTATTATTTAATTTCTTCTAAATCTTATTTATTTAAAATAAGTCCCAACACCTAAATTAAATAATTTTATTATTTAATTTCTCCTCTTTTATTGTGCTCATTTTAAATAAATATTATTTATTTAAAATAAGTCCCATTTAAATTCCCTTCTTTAGTAAATAATTTAATTTAAATTATTTACTGTCACATGACCCCACACTTTTTGAATTAGAATAGTTTTTAATTTGAAAAGTCAACATTCCCTCTTGATTTAAATAATTTTAAATAAATTATTTAATTCCCCAATGACTCCGTTTTTCGTGCCCAGAATCTTTTGTCACATGCATTGTCAGCCATTGATTTGATTCTCTAAAGAATCAATCTTGACCCTTCATTTTGAATTTGACCTAATGTTGCCCTAACCCTAATTGTGGGTTACTTTATTGAATCTCATCCATTGATTTTAGGGCATTTACTAACTTTCAATCTTGGCCATTCACACAAAATTGTCTTTTCTATAAAAGAGCAATTTTGGTCTCATTTTGATCATCTTGCATTTTCATGTTTTGTTATCTTGCATTTCCATATTTTGACATCTCACATCTTACACTTTCATGTTTTTATCTTACATTGTCATATTTTAGAGATTTTAGCATGTTTATCATAGCATATCAGGTTTTCATTTGATATTAGCTTAGAAATTGTAGATGTTTACTATTTGCAGTAGGGCATAGTTTACATCTAGGTCATTTCAAATCCTTCAATGTTTGCTTAGGGCTTGTCATTTCTATTGGCTTGCTCTTCACAAATCTGAGGGCAAACAATCATATTCAGCAAATTAAGAAGGTGTAATGGAGGTTAGTCATGGAGGATGAAGACAATCTATGAGATTGTTCATCTATTCCTTTGCACTTCATTACTTACTTTGGGTTTTTATATTTCTGAATATTACATTACTAAACTATAGGAGTTTCTCATTGTTACATTGGTGAACCTGACATATTTTGACAACTTTTGAAGAATTTTGGAGTTGGATCTTTTTTGTTGCAGGTTTTGTTGGCTTTTTGTTGCAGGTTTTGCAGCATTTTGAGGACAAAACCCTAGTTTTCAAAGATTCAACTATATCTCTCAAACAACTACATATTTTTTGACAAAATTATTTTTGCAGGTTGAT
Organism: Sequoiadendron giganteum; assembly: GCA_007115665.2. Taxonomy (NCBI): domain Eukaryota; kingdom Viridiplantae; phylum Streptophyta; class Pinopsida; order Cupressales; family Cupressaceae; genus Sequoiadendron; species Sequoiadendron giganteum. Next base: position 711,279,504 of record CM021101.1, on the reverse strand, counting down.
GACACTATCAAGAGCTTCCACTCCAAAAATCAGATTTTTTGGAGCTGTTTTTAGTTTTTAATAATTTTCTTTGTTATTTTCATGAAAAATCAATTTTGAGAGAAAATTAGAGTTTTTTTCGGATTTATTTACATTTTTGGAAAGCTCTCCAAATTTCAATAAGGGTCTATTTTTTATGTTTTTAATTTTCCTACAAAAGTATTCGACAAAAAATAGATCTTTAACAATTAGGGTTTTACAAAGATTGACTTATATCTCACAAGATTTTGCAGATCTATTCACAAAATGTTTTTTCAGGTTTGGAATGATGACATGCACCTTCAATTAAAAAATCATATTTTTCAGACCTATTTTGAAATTTTAATAATTTGTTATGATTTTTCATAAAAAATTAATTTTGGATGCAAAACAGCTAATTTTTCTGATTTCTTTACATTTCTGGAAAGTTCTCTAAATTTCATTAAGGGTCTATTTTTTGTGTTTTTACTTTTGATGCAAAAACTAGTTCCAAAAATCAGATTTATGTTGACTAGCTAACCCTCTAATATTAGTGATCAATAATAGAAGTATCCTCTCCCCTTGCGCACTTGTGCGATCCTGGGTGTAAGAGAAACTGTTATTGACTCAAGGAATTGGACTTGAACTAGTTCAATTAGGGTTAGGGCAAACACTTTTTTCTGCATGGTAGTTTAAAGATTTTGGGGTTACTGATTTTTTTTGTTTGCAGCTTGTGGTGAGGAATCTAACATTTTTCTTGTTTATTTCACAAATCTTAGACAAACTTGCATTTTACATTCATGGGTTAAAATAAACATGCATGCATACTCATTGGGCTAAAAAGAACACAACTTGCATTACAACTCATTGGCTTAGAATGAATCTGCATCTTCATAGCATTGGGTTAAAATGAACTTTTAGTTAGCTCACACTACAAATGGTTAAAATGAACCCCATGTTTTGACAAACACTACAAATGGTTAAAATGAACCCCATGTCTTGACAAATACTACAAACGGTTAAAATTAACTCCATGTTTTTTTTATGTTTGTCAACACATTTCATTTTGGGCTTAAAATGAACACCATGCGAGTGTGAGTTGGGATATTCATGTGTTCTCTCTTTGTTTTTAAACAAGGATTGACTGAACTATGAATATTTTGGCTTGCTTTTGTCAACTTCAGAAAATTGGGCTTGCTTTGGTGGGAAAAAGTACTCACCCCAAAGCGACTCAAACCAGCAACAAAGCTCTTTGGCTGAGCTACTTCCAACTGGTATATAAATGTGAATCCTAAGGGAAAGCCTAGTAAAACGAGTGCAAATATGTTATATGGACCAAGTAGTACTCCCCAAAACCCTGTTGAGCTTAACTTCTTCAGGCTAGAGTGCCTCCATAACGGAGCTTAATCTTTGCCCCATGTATAACCACTCGAACGGATGTCCGAATTAATCCTTTGTTTTAGCAAGCCAAAATCCTTCTATTCTTTGGTACAACAACGATCATTGTGATGACACCTGCACCTGCGCAATTCTTAGTAGAGATGATCAATCTGCCATGGGAGTTTCATGGAGGTTGGAAGCTTGGTTGCCCTCAGAAGTGAGTGCACTGTAAGGGGGAGCCTATGGGGCCAAGCTTCTGAATTCATCCGCTAAGGATATGTAGTTAGTGGGATCCAAAAGAATACTACCCTTACAACCATAGGATTTTTGTAAAATGACTTCTATGTGGTTGATTTTCATCATTTTTACAACACCATGTATTTGCCAATTGTTTTCAGACAAATAAACATCAAACTTTCCAAAATCTGAAACAACTTTTCCAACTATAACAAATCTTTGCAATCAGCCTAAAATTTTGTCAAATCACTTTCTGCAACTCATTTGCCATCATGAATTGCATTTGTCAAATCAAGTCCTCAATTTTGTACACTTTGGGATAGGAAAACTTTCCTTTCTTTGTCAAACCATTGTCTCAAAAAGTAAATTGTCTTTGGACCAATTCAAACAAATCAATCCTTAGTCATTGTCCTTTGGTGAGCTACTTCCAGCTCATAAGTCTAGTGTGGAAATCTCACTTTGTCATTTTATCGTCTTTTCCTTCAAACTAGTCCTTTGACAATCCAAATTGAGACATTGGCCAAAATTTGAGTGGTTAGAAAACCTTTCCTAAAGATCATTTGACATAAGGCATTCCCTTTTATCACTTTGCATTATCACTTTGGATAGCCTTAGTCTCATTTCATCCACCATCATGTCTTCAAGTCACTATGACATGCTTGCTAGTCAAACTGAATGCCAATTCATTAGTAATGGTTAAGCACAACTTGCTAGGGAATTCAAAACACTATACCTCCAATCCAAGTCAAAATTTACAACCCCTAGCCCTCCATCCATCTATCCATCTTGCCAACAATCTATGAGTCCTAGTCTTCTTTCCATCTACTATCAAGGGTCCCCTAACACCATCCATGGCACTAAGTCACAACAACCTTCCATTGGTCATACCCACCCTAACTTTGACAAGGGAAATCAACCATCCATCAATCCAAACCAACTATCCACGTCATATCCTAGTCCTCCACACACATCATATCCTAGTCCTTCATTCACATCATATCCAAACCAACCATCCACGTCATATTCTAATCCTCCATCCATGTCATATCCTTGTCATGCATCCATATCCTATTCTAATCCTTCATCTCATCATAGTCCTTCATCCACTAATCCTTTCCAAATCTCCATGTCATATCCTAGTCCATTACAAACCAATCCATTCCAAGACACTCCATGCTTTCATGATAGCACATCTAGTCATGGTCTCCAAAGTCCCATCTTCTTACCTACACTTGAGGATAGATGTCAAGAGGCAAGTCCAAAGCACAATGTCATAACATCACCATCATGTCAAGATCAAAGTGGTCCATCCCATGACCCCATCTTTATAAATACACCTATCCTTGGTCAAGAGTCCATCCAAAACCATGTCATTCAAGATGAACCTATCCTTGGTCAAGAGTCCATCCACAACCATGTCATTCAAGACAAACCTATCCTTGGTCAAGACCCTATTTTTTATCATGTCATTCCAACTGAGCCCATCTTTGATCAAGACACTACTTTTGAAGAAGTCCAAAATAATCCACTCCTTGACCTTTATGCTCTTCATGATGACACACTTGAAGATGACCCTCTCCAAGCTTCCAACATTGACACTACCAACAATGAGACACTTGCCTCCATGGGACACATAGATGATCTACCACTAGAACAAGAGTCTCCTAGCATGGACATATTTGCAAATGATCAAGCTATAACTGAATTCAGTGGGCTCTATGACCATGACCATGAAGACGGTTTTGACATCAACTTTGAAGCACCAACGGAATCATCAGAATCTGTATGTTAGAAAATAAAACTGAAGATGTCAGTCAAAAATCTGTCCAACATGTTAGTGATGCTACAACATCCTATCAATTAGGATCATCTATCTTTTTCAAAGCAAGCTTTCTTACAGAGGAGAAGATTTCAAGCATTAATTTCCACAATAAAGATGGGTTAGCATCTTGCTTCCACAATGACAAGTATCCCATCGCCAACAAAATCTGTCAAAACATGCATTATCAAGGCAAAGGACTAGGCTTACATGAGCAAGGCATTATTGAACCAGTTCAAGTACAGACAAATTACAGACATGAAGGTCTTGGCTATTCATCAGTCAGAAAATCAAATGATGTTAGTGGTCCCTCCTCGATACTATGGGCAACTTTATCTAATACAAACATCAAAATGGATGTCATGAGTAGTCCTTGTCATAAGGTTGTTGCCAACACTCATTCCATCCACACCATACACTATCATTCCAACATGAATAAACCTTCCATTTGGAACCAACAAAATTATTACAAATCCAAAGTTCAAAATCACATGTCAAAGGCCATGGAATCAATCAACAATACAAGTTGAAAAACGAAGCGAAAGTGGATCCCAAAACAAAATGGATCAAGTCAAGAAAAGAATGAATCGGGCAAAGAAAATATGCCAAATCCAAAATTCAATCAAAATGTGGAGCCACAGCACAAGAGGACTCCCACATATAATACATGTCCACCTCCATCAAAATGGCCATCAAGCAAGACATATAAAAGTTTTGGTTCCAAACAACTTCCTAACCCGACACCTAAAGTTTGGAGAATAAAAACCAATACATCCAAACATCCAACCAACCCATCCACGTCTACCATCATTTGTCATAATCCTACATCTCGCCTAAAGTCCAAAGGTCCCATGTCACAAATCCATAAAATCTTGGCAGCAACTCTCTATCATAAGGACTCTCATGGCACTCTATCACGATGTGCGTATTCTGATAAGGCCAACTCTAGTATCAAAAAGGATCACAATAACATCAATCAGGTGTATGCAAGTGCTATCATCCTGACAAGGCAACTACTTCATAAAGGTCATTATTGGCATGTCATGGCACCAGTCTCTACATTGGCACCATCAAAGGCTTGAACATAGTTAGTGGTCATCTAAAGAATCAAGGCTATTCAGAAAAAAATTGAAAAAGACAAAAAAAACAAAAATAGTAAAGAGAAAAATTTCGTCCAATAGTGAAAACCATTCTTATGGCGCTCTGGATAAGTACCATGATGAAAACCTAGAAAATAGGCGTCATGTGTAGAATAAATCATCTATGTGGACCATTACACTTGGGGGCAAGTCATCTCATCTCCCATTCCCTTCACATGACATTTATTATGACATTTCCATCTATCCATCCAAGCCCTATCATTTTGTCCATTGTCCCACCTATTTTGATCTTGACAAAAACTGGGGCAAAAACACAAATCATGCTTTGGAAAACTTTTGACATGTCCATCCTTCGGTCATACACTTTCATGAAATATTATGTCATTACCTTCATAGCCTCCTTTTTCGCTATGCAACATCATCCTTGGAGACCATATGATAATTCTCCTAGTCCAAGCCATCCATGTTTCCTATCTTTCACTCATCTTGGTTTCCCTTGTCAATGGTCTAAAGATCCCTTGTCATCCCATCTAGTCCTACCTAAGTCATTCCAAATGCAACAATATGGAAAACCTGGCGCATCATCCAAAACATTCCTTGAATTTGTCCCTAGCCCTGCTGCAAACTTTTATCCTCTTGTCATATCATTGTCATCCTCACGTTGTTTCAGGATGTGTCCTTCCCACGTCAAACAATGTTGTCATTGTCATCATCACCTGTCAATCGATATTCAGATTGACTAGCAGCAAAATCATGGTTATCCTTGGATTCATGTGCGTTGGCATCATTCACATGCATTTGTCACAATTTTCGTAAAACATCAAAAAGTCCTAAAAAAAGTCATAAAAATCTGAAAAAGTCTTGAAAAAAGTCATAAATATCTGAAAAAGTCTTGAAAAAAGACCTAAAAATTGATAATGTCCTGAGAAAATACAAAAACATCCAAATCAATGTCAAAATCCCAAAAATAGAGTCAATGTTTGTCTTATCAATCCAATTTGTCATGTCAATCAATCTTTGTCATTTGTCTGAACTACGTTGTCTCTGCGCATTTGCTACGTAGGCAAGATTCATCTTTGAATCCCCGAGACATTAGGTCAGTCCTTTTAGGTTTGTCAAAATAAAGATCATAAGTCAAACATGGTCGTGTCAGTCAAATAAAGTGGACATAGTCACACTTAACACAAGACAGTCATTCGAAATGTCAATGTCAAAATTGGTCAAAATTAGACAACTTAAGCCGGTCAATCATACAGTCAAAATCAGTCAGCTTGCCAAAGCATTAATCAAAATGTTAATCTCGTCACTTTTTGGTCCTCTTCAAGATGTGTCCTTCTTGGATGTGGACCTCGTCAAAGTGTCATTTTCCTTTTCAGGATGTGTCCTTCCTGAATTTAGGCATCGTCAAACTATCAAACAATTAATCTTTGATAAACAAACATTGGCAATACAATTAAATGGCTGTTAATTTTTGGCTATTTTGTCTTATATTTTTATTGACTTGTCTTTTGGGTCATGTTACTAGCTACCTCAAGGATGTCCCATTAAAGATTTAGAGGTGCGATGACGTCTCATGACCTATTATGTTTTTCTTTGACTGCTGTTTGTGGATTATCTTGACAAAAAGACTGGGGCAATTGGGCCTCTAGTATGAGTTAGGACATTCCTTGTCTGCGACTGTCTATTTTGAAAGTGGATGACCTTGCACACCTTGGTCTATGTCATACCATGGTGTTTGTTATCCATTTGTATCATTTTTACCGCCCAATGATGATTAAAGAGCAATAAATATTAAAGTCCTATGGTAAACGTTGAAGGATTTGGTCTAGGAACTAACATGCATCTCATATAGGCATTACATTCATATTATCATCTATATCTTTTACTAACACTTTCTTGTTTCGTCGTCTTCTAATCTTCTCATCCATTTCGAGAGCACACCCATGTTCTTGAAACTCGTCTGTCCTCTCCAGGGGGCATACCGCAACCCTCCTCGTCATTCTTCCTCATCCTATTTTGCACTGGGGCACATTTTGACTTGTTTTCTTTGCCATAATGCGACAGGCTACATTATGACAAAGAGGGGCAAATGTAAACACATAAAAATGACCTAGACCCACAGGCTCTTCTTCTAACCTTAATTAAGACATTTTAATTATGTCCCTAACTCACTTCCAATTATTAATTAGATAATTCTTAATTATTTAATTAATTCATGTCCCTTTTTATTCTTCTTGATTATTAAATAAGTAAATTTTATTTATTTATCTAATGTGTCACTAATTATCTAAAGTCCTCTTATAATTAAATAAATTTCTTAATTTATTTATTTAATTATGTCACTAATTAAGTCCTCTTCTTCCTAAAATTATATAAATTCTTATTTATTTAATCCACCTTCCACTATAATTAAATAATTATATTTAATTATCTAATTATTCATTAGCCTCTTCTCTCCTAAATTAAATAAATGTTATTTATTTAATTTGGTCCACTTTCCTAAACATTGAATTAAATTATTATATTTAATTTAAAAGGTTCTATTTGTCACATTCCTCTAAATTAAATAATATCTTTATTATTTAATTCTCACCTAGATTAAATAACCTTTATTATTTAATTTCTTCTAAATCTTATTTATTTAAAATAAGTCCCAACACCTAAATTAAATAATTTTATTATTTAATTTCTCCTCTTTTATTGTGCTCATTTTAAATAAATATTATTTATTTAAAATAAGTCCCATTTAAATTCCCTTCTTTAGTAAATAATTTAATTTAAATTATTTACTATCACATGACCCCACACTTTTTGAATTAAAATAGTTTTTAATTCAAAAATTCAACATTCCCTCTTGATTTAAATAATTTTAAATAAACTATTTAATTCCCCAAAGACTCTGTTTTCCATGCCCAGAATCTTTTGTCACATGCATTGTCAACCATTGATTTGATTCTCTAAAGAATCAATCTTGACCCTTCATTTTGAATTTGACCTAATGTTGCCCTAACCCTAATTGTGGGTTACTTTATTGAATCTCGTCCATTGATTCTAGGGCATTTACTAACTTTCAATCTTGGCCATTCACACAAAATTTCCTTTTCTATAAAAGAGCAATTTTGGTCTCATTTTGATCATCTTGCATTTTCATGTTTTGTTATCTTGCATTTCCATATTTTGACATCTCACATCTTACACTTTCATGTTTTTATCTTACATTGTCATATTTTAGGGATTTTAGCATGTTTATCATATCATATCAGGTTTTCATTTGATATTAGCTTAGAAATTGTAGATGTTTACTATTTGCAGTAGGGCATAGTTTACATCTAGGTCATTTCAAATCCTTCAATGTTTGCTTAGGGCTTGTCATTTCTATTGGCTTGCTCTTCACAAATCTGAGGGCAAAAAATCATATTCAGCAAATTAAGAAAGTGTAATGGAGGTTAGTCATGGAGGATGAAGACAATCTATGAGATTGTTCATCTATTTCTTTGCACTCCATTACCTACTTTGGGTTTTTATATTTTTGCATATTACATTACTAAACTATACGAATTTCTCATTGTTACACGTTGGAGCAGTTAGTTTGGTCACACGAGTTGCAAAGCGAAAGTTGCACCACTTTGCAACTTTGCATTGCTTGAATTTGACACTTTTTCCATCAAGTGAAAATCCATCGCCACAAGAAAACCATTCCAAGATAGCCAAAATCGAGAGAGGTTTTTCTAGAGGGGCCCAACACCTTTTTGTAGGATTAGACGAGAAGTTTCTAAGTGTCACAGTATTCGAGTAATAGCATGCTGAAATTTGTAGCCATTTTGCACTTTGGACCCTTAAGGGATTGTTCTGGTTGAACGTAGCTCGGAGCAATCCCACTTGTTTCAATGCGAAAAAAGACCATGCCTAGTGTAAACATACCTATTCGGACACATTGGAGCAGTTAGTTTGGGCACACGAGTTGCAGAGCGAAAGTTGCACCACTTTGCAACTTTGCACTGTTTGAATTTGACACTTTTTCCATCAAGTGAAAACTCACCGCTATGAGAAAACCATTCCAAGATAGCCAAAGCTGAGAGATTATTTTCTATAGGGGCCCAACACCTTTCTATAGGATCAGACGAGAAGTTTCTAAGTGTCACGGTATTCGAGTAATAGCATGTTGAAGTTTGCAGCCATTTTGCACTTTGGACCATTAAGGGATCGTTCTGGTTGAACATAGCTCGGAGCGATTCCACTTGTTTTAGTGGGAAAAAAAACCATGCCTAGTGTGAACATACCTATTCAGACACGTTGTAGTAGTTAGTTTGGTCACACGAGTTGCAGAGCGAAAGCTGCACCACTTTGCAACTTTGCACTGCTTGAATTTGACACTTTTTCCATCAAGTGAAAATCCGCTGCCATGAGAAAACCACTCCAAGATAGCCAAAACTAAGAGAGGTTTTTCTAGAGGGTCCCAACGCCTTTCTGTATGATTAAACGAGAAGTTTCGAAATGTCACAGTATTCGATTAATAGCATGCTGAAGTTTGCAGCCATTTTGCACTTTGGACCCTTAAGGGATCATTCCGATTGAATGTAGCTCGGAGCGATTCCACTTGTTTCGGTGTGAAAAAAGACCATGCCTAATGTAAACATACCTATTTGGATGCGTTGGAGCAGTTAGTTTGGTCACACGAGTTGCAGAGCGAATGCACTGCTTGAATTTGACACTTTTTCCATCAAGTGAAAATCCGCCACCACAAGAAAACCACTCCAAGATAGCCAAAACCGAGAGAGGTTTTTCTAGAGGGGCCCAACACTTTTCTGTAGGATCAAATGAGAAGTTTCTAAGTGTCACGGTATTCAAGTAATAGCATGCTGAATTTTGCAGCCATTTTGCACTTTGGACCCTTAAGGGATCGTTCCGGTTGAACGTAGCTCAAAGCGATTCTACGTATTTCGGTGTGAAAAAAGACCATGCCTAGCATAAACATACCTATTCAAACGCGTTGGAGCAGTTATTTTGGTCACACAAGTTGCAAAGAGAAATTTGCACCTCTTTGTAACTTTGCACTGCTTGAATTTGACACTTTTTTCATCAAGTGAAAATCCGCTGCCACAAGAAAACCACTCCAAGATAGCCAAAATCAAGAGAGGTTTTTCTAGAGGGGCCCAATTCATTTTTTTAGGATTAGATGAGAATTTTCTAAGTGTTAGGGTATTCGAGTACTAGCATGTTGAAGTTTGCAGCCATTTTGCACTTTGGACCCTTAAGGGATCAATCCGGTGGAACATACCTCAGAGCGATTCTACGTATTTTGGTGAGAAAGAGGACCATGCCTAGCATAAACATACCTATTCCAACCTGTTGGAACAGTCCACTTGGTCACACGAGTTGTAGAAAAATGTGTACAAATTGTTTACATGACCTTTATATGACCTTTTTCACATTGTTGACATTTCAAAATTCAAAATTTTCAATTTTTCCTACTCAAGGCATTTACAAAACAAGGTGCTACTACACCAAACATGAACTCCAACCTTCCAATATTTGAGTATATCTCATTATGTAATTAAATCTTATTACAATGCCTCTAGCACTTCGTTCTCTCAGATCTTTTACAATGTCACTCATACATTCAAGATTCTCTTTAAATGTCTACATCATAGGTGCTCATTATGAGGTTAAATTCAAATGAGTAACTTGAGATTCCCTTGCTAAGCTTCACATGCTCTCTTATAATGGCTTGAAATCAAAATTGAGATTTGTCAAAATTATCAAAATAAGTATGTTGCATTGATTTTTTGGCTGAGATTCTCTATGATGGCTCTTAAATTAGCATTTTCTGCAACAAAAGATCAATCAATCCTTAGTAGTTTACTTACAAATACACAAAGTTAAAGAGAAAAAGAAAGATCATCCAAAATGGAAATGAAATAAAAATAGATGGAAGGCACTTACAGATGTTGCATCCAGGCATCAAAATAAGGATGTTGCATTGCTTTTCTGGTTGGCATTCTCTTGGATGGCTCATATATTTGCATTTTTTTGCAAGGGGACACCAATCACTGTAAAAGAAGATGATAGCATTGGCATCAAACAAATTAATGTGCATAAAAGTATAAATTAATAAGAACCAATGTGCATATACTTACAAATTAATCCAATGAACCATCCGGGTCTGCTCTACTCTTTATTGTGTCAAGTATTGTCTCATGGTCAGAATCACGGACCTTCCATAATGTCTTGTTCAAAGGTCTACTCCCATATTTGGTCAAATGAACATTGGATGCCATGACAAGGTTCGAGTAATGAAGAATCTTATGATGCATGTCAAAGTCCTGAAATAGCCAATGTTTAACACTTGAATGTGGGTACCTTCTAAGCCATGTTCCAATAACCACAACTGAGCCTGTAGGGTATTTGATGTTTTCTCCATCTATAACTGAGGCCTCCAATTTCTTTTTGGTCTCAACACAATGACACAAGTAATAGTTTGTTCCCTCTTCATTGTATTCATCTGCAATAACTGCATAAACATGCTCTGCATTGATATGTGCAAAAAATATCTTGAAATTTGTCAACATTACGAATACAGTACAAAGTAAGATCTAACGATATGGAATTTCAACAACTAAGAAAGTAGATATATCACCTCGTTGAACTAGATCTGATATGTGGTCAAAGTCGACCGATGATTCTATCTGTGTCAGTTCCAATACTGTCAGAGGGTGATACGTGTGAAGTGGGCCAAGATAACTTGTGAACCATTTGTCAACCCACTCCCCTGGCTCACAATCATTCCAGTCTTGCATTGTACATGAAGAACAAAAGCATGCCATATTTCGTGTATCAATACTCCATGAACCTGTATTGAGCTAAGGAAAGAGTGTACTTCACTTGATCCTATTAGTGTACAACAGTCTTCATATGGTGCAATGTTAGTATCATCCATCAACCAAAAAAATCTATGAACTGAAGACGTACCTTCATTACCTAGACCCATCAAAGCATTACACCACTCGACGATTGATTTTGCATCTGTCAACTTTGCATTGTCTTTATACTTTAACTTTTCTCATGCTAATGCTCTTTTCACGCATGCTCCTGCACCATCATGCTCCCCTTTTCCATGTCCAACCTCACAAAATTTTCACATATGTTGAACACTTGTAATGACATGCATCCTGCACAACCAAAAGAACATGCGCGAGTTCTTGAACTGTGCTACACAGTTATCAGACCATATTATATGTCGATCGTATTCTATGCCCCTCTAAGCCAAACCACTGTAGAACATCTAGAAGCAACCTTGCATGAACTCTGGAGAATGTGTACGATCATCACTAATGTAAAACTGGTACTCCCTCAATACCTTCCTTTGCTCACCTGTACTATCAGATGCATGAATGAATGTTGTGTGCACAAATATCGAAACTTGTGTGGAGTTGTAATATTGTGATTGCACCTCATGTTGTGGCTGTAGAGTGTATTTCTCTACAAATTCAACCACAGATACTATGCTTCCAATTGGAAAGGTGTCCTTGTATAGCTTGAACTGTGTGTCCAACCATCGGGCTCTATGGGTATGCATTGCATACTCAGAGAGTATATTGTCACGAAATGTGGTCATAAATTTGCACACTGGAATCTTCTCAATAACCAAATCACACCTTTTTGCTTGAGAGCCATGTTTTGTAGGATATGCCACTGTTTTATACTTCCTGAACTCTACTAGTTTTTGTCCCACCTCATCTGTGCTTTCCATATGTTGACATACTGGCATACGCTGGAAGCCACCGCAATGCTTGCATGAACCATCCAAGCATGTTGTCCTATAGAATATTTGGCATCCTCTATTTCACATAAATTTTTTGATAAGAACGCTCTTGAAGATTTTGGTGGGGCTTCTATGCCACAATCCTGCAAAACATCGTTAGTATGCAAATCTAAACATATAGAATGATAAACATCGTAATGGTTAGAAAATTCAATATGTAGTCTACAACAACAAGTAGTGCGTGTGTGATTTATCTTGACATAAAAAGGTTTAAGCAATTCAAAAAATCTTTGAGAAATACTAATTTGAGGATAATCATTTTCAAATTTCTGAAAAAATTGGGTTTGAGTCATATCCAAAAAATGTTTTGGATGTGGCTCACGATTCCGACTTCTAATTCTCCTTCTTACCACATCCCTTTGATTCAGAGATGGCCTTGTGTTATTCTTCCAATACTCTTCAATTAGTGTTCTCAAGGCTTCGACAACTTCTTTATCTTTTCATGATAGTCTCCCCGAGAATGCCCATAATTCATTTGTATCATTGCCCTCAATTCTTTTCCACCTTTGAATGGCTCCTGATAAAGTTTTTCTACTAATTCCCATTTTTTCACTAGTCTTTTTAATTAGGCAAGCTCTCTTTGTTTGAAAACTTACCAAAGTTGATGTAATTACATGTCAGGCGACATTACTATCCTTTGAGTGTGAGGTCTTACCCACACTCTCATAAGCATCCATTAGATTCTTCACAATAGTGTCTTCACTCGATGCATTCGATGTTCTCAACCCAAGAGTCTTCATGATGTTCCTATACTTTACACCCCGCATCATTTCAACAAATAGTTGACATCTTGAAGTCTCATTTAGCCTTTCAAAGAATCGTTCCCAAATCTTATCAGCATATCTTCTACAAGTGTGTCTTGAAATCTTACCTTCCATGTGCTCCAAAATCTCATCATCAATATTAATCAAATACTTTGGCTTTCTACGCAAAATTCTTGGTGGTGTTCTCCTAGGTACATACATCTCAACATTAGAAATTTCATCAATATTTAATTGAGGTGGGCTAGAATGTATACATTCAATCGAGGGTGGAGAAGAAGACATACTTTGAGATTCACATGGGAATGATGGCATACCTTCTTCGTCAATTTTGAGTGATGATGTACTCTCAACTTGAGATGTGTTGGATGGTGTCCAAAAATATTCACTTGCGGTAAATGGTGTCCCTCCATATTCACTTGCAGTAGATGGTGTCCGTCCATATTCACTTGTTCTAGATGGTGTCCCTCCATATTCACTTGTGCTTAATTGTGTCCCTTCATATTCACTTGTCGTAGAGGGTGTGTCTCCAACTATGGTATCTGAATCTATCTTAAGATGACGCTTTCGCATTCGTGCTTGTTGTGCTGCCAATTCCCGTTCTCTTTTTGACGGTTGAGGTTCCTCTACAATCGGTTTGTTTTCATCAATCATTTCCAATTTCTTCTTTTCATGATATGCCGCCACCCGAACTCTCTCCTTTTATTTCAAGATTTCGTTCTCTTCGTCTATTAGTTTCCTCTTTGTCTTTTTCTTTGGCATGGCGGATAATTTTATCTATACCATGGTAATGAGATGAATATTAGTTCCTAAAAAAGTGTTGAAGGAGTGGTCTATGTAATGAAATTTTTACCTTGTGCAGGGTATTTTGAAGATGTTTGATGCTTTGGAATGGTCTGGGAAGGCCCGGGTATTGGAAGGTGTTTGGACCCTTCAGAGGAATGGGAGAGGCTTGGAGTTGTCTTAAAGGATGAATTTTGGTGAATGGTTCTGAATTTCTATAATTGGCAAGTGTATATAATTGTGTATATAATTTGGTAATTTAAAATGTGCATTGACAACCTAAGGTTATAATGACAAAAAAAAAATGAAAGCAAGCCATAATAGAATGAAAGAAAATTTGTAAAGACTTCACATACCTTAAAAACCAAACTTTCAAATGGAGGAGTTCAACCCAATTCTGTAGCCTTAGCTTCTTCTTTCTTCAAACTCCACAACAATTTGACTTGTTCAAAATCTTGTTCCCTTCCACGCTTCAATTGTATATTAGTTTTCAACGGAATTCAAACTTCAATTGATATTATATGTCTTTCAACATGGAAACTCTGCTATTTCATGCAAAGGTGGTAAAAAGATCATGGAAAAGGTGATGGAATGTGAAAAATATGCTTGCACACTTCACAACATCATCAAAAAGCTATTTTTTGTTGGAGCGCATGCAGAACCAGGGGAATATGCAGACTACGGGCCTTCAAATCATGGGTATATAGAGTTTTTATCATTTTAGTGGAGTAAAAAATGCGCACGCATTATAACGCGAGCGCGTTATGTGAAATTTGGTTTTCTTAGTGTATTTTTGAGAGTATAGGATTTTCTAAGAGAGTGGGAGGGAGAGAGGGGGAGAGTGGGAGATAGAGAGGGTGGGAGAAGGGGAGAGTTTGAGAAAGAGAGAGTGGGAGGGAGAGAGGGAGAGAGTGGGAGATAGAGGAGGGAGAGAGGGGGAGAGTGGGAGAAAGAGAGAGGGGGAGAGTGAGAAAGAGAGTGGGAGAAGGGGGAAGCGAGTGAGTGGCAGATAGAGAGGGAGGGAGAGATGGTGAGAGTGAGAGAAAGATAGAGTGGGAGAAAGAGAGAGTGGGGGAGAGTGGGAGAAAGAGAGAGTGGGAGGGAGAGAGGGGGAGCATGGGAGATAGAGAGGGATGGAGAGAGGGGGAGAGTGGGAGAAAGAGAGAGTGGGATAAGGGGAGAAGCGGAGAGTGGGAGATCAAGAGAGTGGGAGAGAGTGGGAGATAGAGAGGGAGGGAGAGAGGGGGAGAGTGGGAGATAGAGAGGGAGGGAGAGATTGTGAGAGTGGGAGAAAGATAATCCCTCAACCCTCAACCCTCAACCCTTAAACCCTAATCCCTCAACCCTTAAACCCTAATCCCTCAACCCCTATACCCTCTTAATCCTTGAACCCTCAACCCTCAGCCATTAAAGCCTAATCCCTCAACCCCTATACCCTCTTAATCCCTCAACCCTCAACCCTTAACCCTTAAAGTTTAATCCCTCAACCCCTATACCCTCTGAATCCCTCAACCCTCAACTCCTATAAACTCTACCCTATAACCTATTAATCCCTCATCCCTAAACCCTAAACCCTTAAACCCTAACCCATAAAACCTCTACCCTCTACCGCCAATCCTCTACCCTCTACCCTCAACCCTAATCCCCCAACCCTCAAATCCACTTAGTAAACTCTCTACCCTAATCCCTCAACTTAAACACTCAACCCTAAACCCTCGACCCTCAACCCTAACCCCTTAAACCCTAAACTGTTAAACCCTTTACCCTCTACCCTCTACCCTCTAACCTCTACCATCAACCCAATACTCTCTACCCTAATCCCTAAAACCCTCAACCCTTAATCTCTCAACCCCTATAACCTCTACCCTATATATTGGACCCTCAACCCTAATCCTTTGACCCTATACCTTAAACCCGCAATCTTCAACCCTCAACCCTTAAACCCTCTACCCTTTACCCTATACATTAAACACTCAACCCTCAATTTTCAACCCTCAACCCTTAATCCCTCAACCCTCAATCCTTAAACCCTAAACCCTCTACCCCTTACATTGGACCCTGAACCTAATCCTTCAACCATATACCCTCAAACCTATAACCTAAACCCTCTACCCTCAACCAAGTAAACCCTTAACCCTAAACCCTTAACCCCAAACCCTTCAACCCTAAATGCTTAAACCTTAAACCTTCTACCCTATACCCTCAACCAAATACCCTCTACCATCAAACCTATTCCCTCAACCCTCAAACCTTAAACCCTAATACCCTAGAAACCATCAACCCTATAGGTCCTCCACCCTAATCCCTCAACCCTATGCCCTCAACCCCTATCACTTTCTCTCTATCTATACATCTCACTTCTCCCTCATTCCCTCCCTCCCACCCTCTCTAATTGTCTCTATCTACCATCTCCCTCTTTCTGTGTACCTCTTATTCAATCAATCCCTACCACCCTCTCTCACTTTCTCTATCCATCTCTCTTTATGTCCCTCCCACTCCATCCCACTCCCACTACCTCTCTCTCCCTCTCTCTCATGTCTCTTCCTCCCACCTGCTCTCTTTCTAAGGTCTCTCCCTCTAGCAACCTACCTAGGTAACTCTCTCTTTTTCTCTCTCCCCTCTCTCTATCTATCCCTCCAACCCTACCTAGATAAGTCCCTCTGACTCCACCCCCCTCTTTCTGTACCTCTATCAAGTCACTCCCTCTCACACCCTCTCCCTCTCTCAGGTCTCTCACTCACACTCCCTCTCTCTTCCACTCCATCTCTCTCACACTCCCCCTCTCTCACACTCCCTCTCACTACCTATCTCTCAAGTCTCTCCCTCTCACACTCTCAAGTCTCTCCCTTTCGCACCCTACCTACATAACCCTCTCTTTCTCTTTGTCTCTCTCTCTCTCCCTCTCCCTCAATTCTCTCTCTCTCCCACCCCCCTCTTCTCTCTCCCTCCCCTCTCCTCTCCCTCTCTC
Organism: Sequoiadendron giganteum; assembly: GCA_007115665.2. Classification (NCBI taxonomy): domain Eukaryota; kingdom Viridiplantae; phylum Streptophyta; class Pinopsida; order Cupressales; family Cupressaceae; genus Sequoiadendron; species Sequoiadendron giganteum. The sequence goes on along the minus strand of CM021101.1, from coordinate 711,262,637 downwards.
CACTTCCCTCTCTCACACTCCTCTCACTACCTATCTCTCAAGTCTCTCCTCTCACACTCTCAAGTCTCTCCCTTTCACACCCTACCTACATAACCCTCTCTTTCTCTTTGTCTCTCTCTCTCTCCACCCCCTCTCTCTCTCCCTCTCCCTCAATTCTCTCTCTCCCCCCCCTCTCTCTCTCCCTCCCTCTATCCCTCCCACCCTACCTAGCTAAGTCCCCCTCAATCCAACCCCTTCTCTCCCACTCCCTCTCTCTTAAACTCTCACTTTGACCCCCTCTCCATCTCTCTAGACTCTCTCTAAATTCTCCCTTCGTCTAAAGACATACATAAATGCATACATACAAGCATAATACATATGTACATATAATCTTACATCCATACAAGAATATATACATACATGTACATAAAAATATATTAGCATACATTAATATATTAGCATTTAACATAAAGTAATACATAACGCGAGTGTGTTATAACGCGCTCGCGTTATGTGCTAGTAGACATGTTTCTCACAGAAGCAAAAACCATGTCAAAAGTGAGATATAACGCGAGCGCGTTATAATGCGCTTGTGTTATATCTTGCTTTGGGAATTACAAAACTTTAAGCTTGGTATTTGCCTTGGAATACCAACCCAAAGGCTTGGAGGGCATTCCCAACAACCAAAGACGTGTTTTTAAAAAATCCACCATATTTCTCATAATCGAGTTCGTGCTCACCGTTAGGATTGCATATGGTTCAATATCGAAAAAATCGAGCACATGGGTAATGTTGGGGTTATCTCTTAGCTATCTAACGATGTAATTTTTTTCACTTTCTGAAAATGTTAAGTCTTTCATCCATAATTTATTTTATCTGTATGTCTTTTTTTTGCCAAAAACCAGTGTTTGGTATTTTTTTCGTTATAGATTAACCGTTCATCAATTTTTCAAATAAATTACATTTTTAGAAACTAGACTCTATTCTACAAAATTAAAAAATTAAAAAAAAAAAACAAATCAATTAGTTTCCAAAATTTGTAGGGGTGGCACGACCAAAATTCTATTTTTAGGATATGTCCACTTCGCAAATTAGTAAAAAATCAAATATTCATTAAAAAATTATCAGAAAAATCGTACATCAACTACATACTGGTAGCTAACTTTTGACTATTGTGATTTTAAAAATACTAAAAAAAATTTCACCGTACGAGGGTCATACAAGAGTTGCTATGTTATGTTTTTCTGACAAAAACAACACCAATTTGTGTACGTCCCTCGTTTGAACCCCTTAATCTCAATAATTTTCAAAATAAATTACTAGTTTAGAAAGTAGACTCGTAGCACTTGAATCCTTCTTTTTGTTCCATCTCAAAATTTTGAGTCTAAGTATCCTCAATTTCATGTCCAAGGTCAGTATTTCCTGATTTCAAAAAAAAAGATGTCCACTTAAGTCCCTTTTTTGGGAACCATCTTGGTGCACTTACCCGAGGGTTTTTTCGAATCATTATGCACTAGATCATTTTTTGTTTCATTCTAAAAATATTTTTTGTATATCTCCTCTATTGTTTTCTTTATCTTCTTAAAGTGTTTTGATTTCTATCCTAAATTGTATTTGTGCAAGATCTTAATTTGAATATATACCCCAACCCCATTAGAGACTTTACCTGCAACTATGAAAGGAGTAAAAAAAGTTTCTCTTCATTGCTAGGTAATGTGGGGAAGGCATGCACTACCTTTTCTCTTTTCCTATGAGCTTCTGAGGATTTTGGAAATTGAGGGTTTTTGGTTTATAGAAATACCCAAAGAGTTTAGGGGTTTTATGTTTTAAAAGGCCTTCAATTTTTGGGATTTTGTTGATTTAACTGATGGAAGACTATAGCAACTCATAGCAGTGTGCACACTTCTTGAGAGTTTTGTGACCAAGCGTTGTGTCATCTTGTTTAATTTGTAAATTTGTGCACCAAATCTTGTTAGGAACTACTTCTATAGAAAAATTTACTGCAAATTTCCCCTAGTTGGTCGAGCTCAAAATAAAGGATTGTTTCATGTTGTGTAAATTTGAGCTTAATTCATTCCCATTTTTGCAGGAAATAGAGGCATCAAAAATTTCATACTTGAAGAGCTTCCATTTATGAAATCCTTGAAAACTACCCCTTTGAATAGGGATAGATACCCCATTTGGGGTCCTCATTAGCACATATTGAAACCTTGAAGAGCTTAAAATTGTATTCTCATCTAGGTAAATCATTTTTTGTTTTGAAATTAAATAATTTTTTCAGACATCTAGATTTTATATTATACTATACCCCTTTTTGTGATGACATGACATGGTGACAGGGGAAGTGGCTTCAGACATGGCCTTCCCAAATCTGAAGAAAACAGGTGTGCATATTTCATCAAAGATATGGGGTCAAAAGGAAGTGGTTTTGTTGGATTTCCTTCTAAACAATTCTCCCAAGTTGAATTCTATGATTCTCTGCCATACTTTATTTATCAAAATCTAAATGAAATTGGTGTTGAAATAAAAAATTAGTCATTGTCTTCTTATTTTTTTTAATATGGTGCCAGTATAAATTACCTCTTCAAAGCAAGTACAATGAAACAAGCATGGTATCTTCTACTTTCCATGTTAATATAGAACTATTTCACATTTATTCCAACTGAATACTTTTTGGTGTAGCAATGTTCACCACAAATAAAATAGCTACAAATATTTCACTCACCTCGCTATCACCAAATATGTATTACAATTTTTTTGTAAATTTTACAAACAAGATTGCATTTATTTCAAACTACACCTCATTACCATGTTTATTTTTATATAGTTTTCTATCTGCATAACCCTTGCAACCCCCTGGTGGAAGTGCTATAGATGTCTACCCCACTTGGATAAATGTTTATCTTGAATGAATAGATGAACTCATGTCTCCTACATGGACAAATGTTTAACCCATATGGTTAGATGCTTGTCTTGAATTGGATAAATATCCATCCCGTATGAATAGAAGTATTTGAATATACAAATGAATGAATACTTAATAGCTTGAAAATATATAATAACAGAAGAAGTTGGTGGTATTTTTTAGTATAATAGTTTGGTTATTACACTTATAACTAATCATATTATTACAAGTCAACAATAAGATATCAAGAGATGTTATACAACATAATTGTAGATGGTTTGAATCTTAACTCGATATCAACAACAACAATGAAACAAATGATAGTTTCCTTCTATTTTATAATGCAAAAATATAGTACAACTATAGAACCCTTCCCTTAGCTCACCTAGCAGTTCCAACATTAGGATTCTTATACTTATGAGGTCTATGTAGCCATATAAAGCCTATACTCCCAAATTTGGAGTGGATTGCCTAAAGGGATCAACTTGCAACAAGAAACAATATAGTTTTAGTTCCATTAATGAAGTCCTTAACACCTACATTATTAAATTTATGCATGCCAAAGCTCGTGTTTGTTAGAATTGTGAAAAACCACAACCACGAGCCACAAGATCAAACAATGAAAAAAAACACCTTCCACGGAAGAGATCTGCAAACTATATGTGCAATATTCTTCAACAAGAAAAAGCTACAAAAGCAAGAGACTATAAAAAAGATATGAAATTTCACGAGTTAATTACAATGAGGGTTGAGTACTATATAGGAGAAAAACCCTATAAGCATAAAAGAACTCCTAAGTTTAGCTTAAGTGCATAAGAATAAATTAGAAAAATAATCAACTAAAGATTAATTAATTATTAGCTAATGCATGATTACTCTAACACCCCCTGTTAAGATAAACTTAGGGAGTAGCTAAAAACCCTAAAAAGAAAATGCAAGATGGGTCTTGACAAACAAGGCCTGGTTAGGTACCCATGTACAAACAAAAAATCTCTCAAAACTAGAGAAAAAGAGAAAACCACATGGGAAAATCTCTTCTCCAAAAGAGAGAAAGGTAAATGGAGGATTGAAGAAGCCTCCAAATCAAGGTGTGAAGTACTAAGAAGCCTCCAACCAAACAAAGTCATGAAAAAAAGGAACATGTAGAACATTTTTGAAGCACAAAGAAGTTATAGACTATTGTCGAATGATGACTGATATGGTGCTAAAATGAAGAACCTCTAGAAATAGGAAAGAAAGAGTGTGAAATGCATGTAACCAGCCGTTGATGTACGTTGCATCTGAAAGGACATAGGAACACGAACTAGATACATAGATCACTTCAAACCATGAAACCAAGGAAGCATTAGCATGAATAGTAGAAACCCCTCATAATGTTGAAAAGGGAGAGCCATGACAGGTACATTGAAACTATGTAAAACCAAGAAGTGCATGTAGGAGAAACCACCTACAAATAAAAGGGTATGCAAACTAATGCACACACGCATGAGGCAAGAATCACTCAGATTCACTACTATTGCAGAAGGGACACTCACTTGACAAAAGTGTGATGGCAAACCAAAGGCAAACATCAACCCCCCATGGCACTTTATATCATAATGCAAATACAAAAGACAAATATGACTTTCTCGACGACTCTAAATCCAATGGTAAGGTCATTTTCATGCCAAAATGCACCTAAAATTGTCCACCTCCAAAATTTGCAAAAAAAAACAAAGAGAATTAAGATATGAAGCCTATAACCCTTCTTGAAGAAAAAAAACCTCATAAATAGGAAGGGGTTCGTTGAATCCATGCTTTGATACCATGTTAGAATTGTGAAAAACCACAAAACCATGAGCCACAAGATCAAACAATGAGCAAAATCACCTTCAACATAAGAGATCTGCAAACTATATGTGCAATATTCCTCAACAAGAAAAATCTACAAAAGAAAGAGACGATCAAAAAGATATGAAAACTTGAGAGTTAATTTACAATGAGAGTTAAGTGCTATATAAGAGCAAACTCTAAAAGCATAAAAACACTCCTAAGTTTAGCTTAAGTGTATGAGAATAAATTAGACTGATAATAAATTAAATATTAATTAATTATTAGCTAATCCATTATTACTCTGAAAGTGTTAAAGTGCATTTTGTTCTTGGTTCAAATTATAAGTTGATATTACTACTAGAGATTTAATCTAGACTTATTTTCCATCGCGTTTCACTTAAAGTTTCAATATAGAGGATGTAATGAATTCAAGGTAAGATCATATTTTATCTTCCACATTTGTCTACTCAAAATTACGAACACTTGGACACTCAAAAAATTAACCCTTGATTATAATAAGTTCTTGGTTTATGAATTTCTCATAATCCCAACTTTCACATATCAAATATTCTAACGTTTGAATTCTTGAGCATCATAGTAGATATTATTTGCCTCTAGAATTTGATTCCCAAATACTTATAAAACATGGTTTTCATTGCATTTAATATCATTTAATATTGTGGCCAAAATAAATACAAACAACATTACCAAAACTCACATTGTTCTTGCACTTGGTAAAAAAATTGCATCATAATTAAGATCAAGAAAATATACTATTTTATTTGTGATTACCCACCTTTCACACATAAACATAAATCATTTTGAATTAATATTTTTTAGCTTCAAAAATGGATATTCAAATTTTCATACTATAAAAGTTGCAAGAAAAATTTTAACCTTTTGAGCATATTCAGGCAAGTTTGGGTATAAATTTTCCTTTACTAAATTCTACTCATTAGCTTTGCAAATGTGGTAGTGATAGGAAGTGACTCTTTTCATTTACAAAATTTAATCAAAATCCTTTTTAGGTACCCATGTCCTCTTCTCAAGCTCTAGTTTGAGCACACTCAAGTAGGCAACTAGTTTTCATCTAATTAAAAGTGTAAAATTCCCTTCTTTTGCAACCCATTTGAAACATACCCTACTTGTGGCAATACTCAAGGCCACATTTCTTGGAGGCATTTATTCAAATACCTCACGAACCTTGTTTAAGCTTCCACATTTTGCATATAATTTTATCATGTGTATGAGAAGAGGAATTGGCATTTTTATTATTTAAGATGTCACTTAATATCCCCTTACTAGCAATGGCTACAAGTAAATTATCACCTTAACTTTCCATAAACATCCTAAATTTATCAGTTTAGCGTTGTGAGTGGATATCTATGAATTTAACACTACTCTACAAGAGTAATTGTGAACGAGTATACTTAGCTCCAAGAAAAATGTTGAAGAAGTTTACGGATTACGCATTCAAATATTCCTTCATTGCCTCGGATTCCCTTTCCTCTAAAAAAGTGTCATTTTCCTTGTACTCTTGAAATGGTGCCAAAGGGATCATTTATTTGCACCACATAGGCCTTCCTTCCTTGTTCCTCTCATATAGGATGAATGTCTACATTGGTAGCATTCTTCTTTGTCTTCTTTTGTTGTCCTTTTTATGCAATATGGTTGCTCCCCTTGGAATCTTCCTTAAATACTACCTCAAGCCTACATATCCCACTTGATATTTCTCTTTCTCACAAACACTCCCTTATGGCATGAGACAAAAAATTATCCTTTGTTATCGCTAGTTCACAACCTTCTTAGGCATTTTTCTAGTCACATAATATTCTTCTCTCACCTTACTCCCACTCCCAATCCCTTCCTTTTGTTCTCACACCACTCTTCCTTCTTAGAGACTCCTACAAAATCCTCTCATGTGAGTAGCAATAAAGTGGGGCCTCCCACAAACTACATTTGCCACAAGCAATTAGAACTTCAACTTTTTCTAGCAAGTGGTTCCTTTTCAATTCTCCTCATGCCATAAACTACCTAAAAATTTCCTCCTTCCAAATCTTCTAATCTCTTCCTATTCGATCACTCCACACTCTTAAAATTCCTTGATTGAGCATGGTTTTATGGTTGCCACAATTTGTTCAAAAGCTCCCATTTCAATGTGAGCAAGGACATGGTCAAAGGTTGTGGAGTATAGCATTTACACCTACTAAATACATTGATGGGCGTCATTACTCTCTTCTATATGCAAATTTTTTGTCCCACCATGTGAAAAATGGACGAAAAATGGCAAGGGTACCATGCCTCATAGGGTGTCATGCATCATTAGTAGCATGGAACCTCCACTCCTAGTCACCATTCGCTTACTAAATGTGTGGTCTCTTTGAATGAAATTTTAATTTTATAATTTATTTGCTTGTTTTTCCCACAATCATCCACCTTAGAAGTGGTTGATGTCTGGGATGTGATAGTTTTCTTGTGAGAGTGAAGGAATCTTTCAAGAATAAAATAAAATAGCTAATCTAGATCTAAATCTACTAAAACAAATGAAATTTCTAAATCTAATCCAAAAAAATATAAATGAATGTTACTTTGAATGCAAAGAGAATTTATGAAGCTTATGTCCAAAATTTGGAAAAAGGCACATATATCTTGCATAGATCATAGATATGTTGTGGGGGTTGCTAGAGAAAAAATAGCCTAAGTCTTCTAAAGGTGATTTACAATCTACTTGAGAAAGAGGGAAAGGAATGAGAACTTCCAAAGAAATGGCTCAAATTGAAAATAAAACCACCTCTCAAATGACAATGGCAAGAGAGATATAAATATATGAGGAAGCTTCATGATTAAGGGGAGGTGATTGGGCGCAAGATGATTGTGAGCTGAGAGGTGAAATAGTCAATGGAAGAGGAGGCTCAATCAAGACTAGAATCAACTCACAATCAAAAGCAAGAATGGTAGTGAAACAACTAAAACTAAAGAAATGGTACATCCTCAAAAGGAAACAAGGTTGGCCCTTTTGCTAGGGTAGATTTCCCATGAAACCCTACAACTTAGACTAGCCCCCCCCCCCCCTAAGCAACCTTATAGCTAAAGGTCTAAAATAGGGTTCTGGAAGAGCATGAGAACTCAAAAGCCAAACCAAGGGCTAAACCAAGTGGAAAAGAGGCTAGGAAGGATATAGAAAGCACACTAGGACTATCATCAAGTCAAACAATGCCAAGAAGACATATATTTCACACCACATGGGTTGGGAGTTGGATTGCCAAGTCATCATTGAATTGCTATTTTGGCCCATATAGTTTTGGGCACTTACAACCTCATCTGCTTACTCAAAGTATTGACAAGAACTTAGTGACATGTTTAAGAGATCATAATACATTGGATATGTTTATTATTGGTCATATTATGATTAAATATTTCTTATTTATTACCTTGTTGTGACCTCAAGGAAACACCCTCTCAAATTTAGTAGAGTCAAATGAAGGTGAAAAGTTTCCTGCACTTATGCATTGGCCCTTGTCCATGATCTAGTCATGAGTTTCACCCCAATATCCCAAGTTGAACTTCCATAGGCTTAGCTATTCGTTTATTCTCCAAGATTTGTGGACTATCAACATTAAGTGTCAAAACTAGGGTTGAACAATAGCATGCAAACAATTGACATCAAGATCACCCATATCAAAGGTTCAATAGACAACAAGAAAACTAAATTTTAGCTACCAATGTCATATCCAAAACACCAAAATGCATTTGCATGTGTTGTTCTAAGTGGATACGTCATTTTCAATGATGGCCACAAGTAGTATGGAATGTTTGTCTTGTCAACACAACTAGTAGTGAATTGGACCATAAAGATGTATAGTGAAATATGGTATGCACTAGCTTTCCTCTTTCATGTTGGTCACAATACTATGAAAGGTTTGATGTGCTAATGAACCAAGCTATGGAAAATTTTGATAATTGGCGTGCATTCACAACCCATTGCTAGCTATTCATTGTATGTACATGAAATAGTTGGATGATAAGATATTGAGATTCTATGGATCTAAACCTACGTTTATCCTAGTACATTGAGATGTTGGCATTATGAACCATCTCCCCAATATTCCAGCAAATTCTACTTGATTGGCGTGGGCAGAGATTCCTTATTTACTTGGTTGAAATTATCTTACATCTTTTCAAACTTGAAATCATTGTAGACTTACATTTTTAAGCTCAATAATTAACCATGCATGAGTTACAAATTATTTAAGTTGTTGGAGTTAGAACTTGTTGTATATGTTTAGCATTGTATATGCTTTATTTGATGGATTATATTGTTGTTTAAGGATCTCATTATGTTTTGGAAAGTTCTAGCATGTCTTGTTCTCTTTAGATATACTTGAGTTGATCCATGTCATGTTTACAATGTAGATGCTCTTATGACTGGTAAATAATGGCTTGTAAGACACAATTGATCATCCTTCATTTCCTTATATTTACTAGCACTTGCACTAGAGGGGGTGCAAGGGTTACGCCGATAGGAATGTATGGAGTAGTAAGAAGGGGAGTGGCATGCACTTTAGAACTTGTTTAACATTGTGTGTATTTTTTTTTGCAAAGCGCATTTAATACATATTTTCGGGATAGACCCAGACACAAGTAGCATAAGAAAATAAACATTATGGAAAGATAATAAAGAAGTAAACATACATTTTTTTCATCCTATCTTGTTCGAATTTTATAGAAGTAAATATACAATGTGTTCATTCTATCTTGTTCGAATTAATAAAGAAGAAAACATAAAATGCATTCATTCCATCTTGTTCAAAATATGTAGATGATGCCAGTAATATATAGAGAACACCTTTGGCATGTTTTGCATACTCCCAAATATATACAATTTTGTTTTAATTAAATACAAATTGTATGGAATATATATTCTATGAAAAGAATAGATGTATGTGTAAACTAATATGGCATTATGTTCTTGAAGCAAGATGCAAGTATTTGGCCCTAGTTTGTAGCAGTGTGTGGAATTTAATGGGCAGATGCATGGATAAATGAATGGATGAATGGATATTTGAGGCATGCAAAATTTGGATGGCAGATGATAATGACCCATGTCAAGAAATATACCATTAGCAAGTGTTAACTATACACTAGTCATTGAACAAGATTGAAATTGAATTGGAATATGAATGGCAATCTATGAACATGGAATTGATAGCTTGTTCATGGGTGAACGAATTTATCATGGGTAAGATGGACAGAGTGTTGGATATAATATAGATAGGGTGAGATGCTTCTACCTGATTGGGTGTACATAGATGTTTTATGAATTTTTTTTTGTTATTTGTAAATATCGGAGTTTGCGTCATCTAAATGCACACATCACTATATGGAGCTAGCAGAGTCCTCATGATAAAGTGTTGTTGTCAACACATGGTTAGTGTGAGATTTTGATAGTGTATGTTGAGAGATGTGAATGTAGATTGTTTGGTTGATAGTTTGGATATTTTTTTTCCTAACTTGGTAGATGAGCAATGGTAGGTAGAATTGGTGATTTGGTTGGGAATTTTTTTTTCATATATCTTGTAGGTCACTCTTGAATCTTTCTTCTGCATTGTTGGAATTTTTTAATGGATGAACTTCCCTTTTTCATTTTTTGCCCCATAGTTTCTTTGACTAATGGAGGTTGACAGGGATGATTTTATTTTGTATTTTTTGGTATCCATTTGAATTTTATTTGTCCATTTTTCTTCAATGATTATTTGATGCTAGTTATTTGTTACTTTCTTTGATATACCTTATTCTCATGTGGTTGGGCACAATTTGTGGATGGGATGATGCATGAATGTTGATTGAAGGTAAAAATAGTTGTAGCATTGATAACAGTTCTTATCATAAGGACTCTACATTATCCCCAAGCTTGTGTTTGCACTAGACAAAGTTCTCTCTATTGTTTAAGAGTTATCTATATTCCTTATTTTCTAGACAACCCAAAAGTTGCACAGGATTGTAGATATGTAATAGTAGAAGACTCTTGCTCATTGATAATGATGATTAGAGTGGGAGAACTTTGTTTTTGCAGAACATCTACGTGTACAGATAGGAGTAAGCATCTCATAGGTAGATGGAGGACTAGGTGGGTTATGGCTATATGATCATCATGTGTGTCATCTTGTATGGTTTTGGGAATTCTCATCAAATCATCATAGTATATTGGAGGTATGGATTATTGATCTTGATTCTACGTGTTGTTTCTTCAATATGCTTTGGTTCATTTTCTTGACATGGATCATTTGATTTTGAAGTGGATTTAGATCATCGAAATGACCATTGCTAGACTTTGGTGGGAGGTTTTCAGCTTACTTTGGAAAAAAAATTGTTGATTGACGCAACCGTTGCAATAGTATAAGATTTTGGAATATCCACCTGAATTTGATTGTCAATGTGGTGTAAATATGGAAACAATAATATGTATTATATGAATTTGGTTAAGAGAAAATTTAAATAAATATTTTTTTTGAGAGAGTGGTGTGTTTATGTATGTGTACCTACTATCATCATAATGAGAAAAGACGTAGTTGAAGCTCTTCTTTTTTCCTGATAATTGTGTATGGATTGTTCTTCATTCTTGAGCATCGGTCAAAGGAAAATGGTGGTTCGATCTTAAGTCCATGTATTGATTTAACTCTAGATATAGTTGTAAAAGTCAGTCCTTGTCTTTCATTTTTACCTATATCAATTGTTGCTCGTTCGATTGTTAATCCTTGGGATTTGTGTATTGTAATTGCCCATGCCATGCATAGTGGTAGCTGTCTGTGAGAACCTAGGGATATAGGTGACATTTGAATAGTTGTTGGAGCATGTACGTTCCAAGGTGGGCCATTGTAAGTATCAAATTTTACCACTACATATAATGGTAAGTCTAGTGGTTTAGAGATTTTTGTGTATACAATATCTAAAACCTCTCCAAGAGAACCATTAACAAGGCCTGCTTGAGTCCATAGGTTTGTAGTTAGCATGATGCATTGGCCTCTACATAGTAGGAGTTCATGGGGTAGCTGGTCAACATCATTGTTGATGTTTGATTTAGTGCTTGTTTTTTATTGCAATACTTAGTGCAATAGGAAGGTTTAATAGGTGTATCATTGTTTTTGTGTGTTCCAACTAAGTCATTGGTCAGAAATAGGTGCATTGCAAGGTCAAAAGACTTGTTTTCATTGTTTGACAACATTGTGTTTGTGCGACTCATTAGTAGCTTAGAAGTCAACTTGAGCTTGAGTGCCCCCATCTTGTCGAAATATTTGTTCTAATGTGACAATAATAGAGAATTGTTCCCATAGGGATTTTGCATCTATGTGGGAGGCATATATAGGTTTGTCCATAACAAGGGGTAGTTGTGGAAATTCACCTACAAGAATGATGTATCGTCCACCGAAGCACAAGTGTTGTTGATGGGGGAAAGGCTCACGTAGCCTAATATCAATTTTCAAGAGTAATTTTGGGACTATAAAGCTCATTTCATCGATTAGGAGGTATTTTACATGTTCCATGTTTTGTTGAAACATTGCAAGTGATTGCCCCTTCAATGGTTGCATTTCCTTGATTGGAATCTTCAGGGTTGAATGTATAGTGGAGGCATTATGTTGAATGTTGTGATTCCTATAGGAGCAACAACAAGGAGTGGGCTTGGTTGCATTTCCTTGATTGGAATCTTTAGGGTTGAATGTATAGTGGAGGCATGTATGTTGAATGTTGTGATTCCTATAGGAGCAACAACTAGGAGTAGGCTATGTTCTTAAGGTACTAAACGGGAAAGGGTATGTTTAATGCAATGAATAAGATAGGATTCCCCTATTCCTGTTGTGCCTTGTATGATCATGTGCAAGGGTTGTTTTAGCTCACAAGCATTGCAATGGTCCAAAACAAGTGTAAGAGCAAGTTGTTGTTTGGGGGAGCGTGGATATGGAAGGTCGTTAACCTCAAATTGTGTTGGGTTTTCATGTTGGTTAGCCTTGTTTGTGCTTACAAAATTCTCTGTAGTTTCATGTAAAGCTTGAGGTATTGTACAGTCATTCCAATTGTTGCAATTGTCAAAGTCACCTCTTCCAAGCATATCAAGAGAATTAAGATTTCCACTAGTACCAAGACCCAACTGTGATAAGAACTCCCATTCATTCAAGTGTATTGTATTTTATATATTGATTTCAATATATATTTCCTCTTCCTCTTCTTAATTTATATCTTCATCAATTACATGATCAATATGCCACACATTATATTTAAGTCTATTCATCATCTTCCAATTTGCAACAATTGTCTCTTTCTCAATACCTATGTCTACCACAATGTTACGAAATTTCTTGTAAAGCAGTAGTTCACTCAAGCAAAATGTCTCAAAATATTTTGAATCCTCCTTTGGAATAGCAGTAAATCAGAGGAAGACACTGATAATTGCCTTTTATTTCCTTTCTTTCTAGTTGTACTATTTGCGACTTCATGGGAACGAAAATAATTTTGCAGATTCAAGAAGTGTTATTGTTTCCATTTGAGGAGGACATTGCATGTATAATTGGAGGTAACTTTGATGTAATGTATTTTCGTTTGAGTTCGTCCTAATTCGATTGAAAAATTTTCAGCCAACATTTAGGACCATAAATTCACGATTGCAAACAATAAGGGGCAACTTTTGCAACATATGGCAGGTTTCTTGTGCACCTATGTCATGATCTACAACAATCTTAGAAATGAATTTTCTGTAAGGTGCAAGTGCTTTGTCTTGCAATGCTTGCTTTTGACATATGCGGGTCAACATATCAATACAACTTTTAGATTTTCTTTCAGCCTTTGTGGCATACTTGGCAATGTACTTTAGAACAAGTGTTTTTGAAAGCACAGGTTGACAATCCATATTGGCTCTCCATATGGAAAGCATCTCTGGACTATGTTTATTCAACCTATCGTCATTACGTGCAAGGTTGAAATTTTTTTCCCATTTTCATCAATGCACAATGAAGAGGTTGCACATTCAATCTACGGTGCCCTATATCAACACTCCATGTTGTTGCCTTTCTTTCGAAGGCAAGTTAATTCAGAACATTTGGTGTGTCTCTGGACATGGTTGAGCAGCTCTTCTAGTCAAGAAGTGCATTTGCAGCAAAGATTTTGGGTGTTGTTAATAAGCATGGATCGTCTTGCAAAGACCCATGGCATGTGTTGTTCATGTCTCCTATATTTCGAGGATTCCAAGCACTAATATATTTGTCAAAGAATGATTTTGTTGTGTCTACATTTTCATTATTGCTCCAGTCAAGTTTGTCCATGTTCGATGCACCTTCAAGCCATAGGAATCCATGTACATGTGCAGATCCTCGATGCTACCAATCATATATGTACCAAAATTATTTTGCACAATAAAGCTTCTCTAAGACTTCTTCGCAAAATATTGTGAATCGTTGATGCAAGTATAAGGATGTGGTATGTGGGTTCGTAACAATGTTATCTATGCAATTTTTATTGTTTCCTAATGTTGGCGTTGTACCCTTTGAAAATAGTTGGTGTAAATCAGGGCATTTGGTATCTATAACACTTAATGTGAAGAATAGTGTGGGGGAGCCTATTTGGTTTATCATGTTTGATAATTCACCACGACACTTATTCCAGTATGCTCATGTGCCTCTAAGGGATGATCCATAATGCATCAACTGTTTGACTATTTTAGTGTCAGGCAACTGTTGTATATGGAGACGAAGACTGTCTATGGTGATTGGTATGCAGTCCTCAACATTTTTCTTGACAAAAACAAAGGCAACACTTTGGCTTTGATGGCACATCAACAAGTTTAAGACAAAATATCTAAACCTTGGATGCCTTCCAAATCTATTATCATGAAATCTCATTAGGTGCAACACATATTCATGCATTTCAACTTGTCTATAGTGAGGTTGTAAATGTAGTGCAATACCATTTGGAAACAGTGAAGGAAAAGCCATGTCTAAAAGGCCCTCAGTATTGTATTCATTAACTGGTGAGGTTTCAAGTGTTGGCCAAGCAATAATTCTATCATTTTTCTCTAACTTGCAATGTTTCTTTTATGATTTCTAGTTCATGGCATTTATTTGGTAACCTAGCCATAAATGATGAGGAGCAAGTGATTTCATTCTCTATTGGGTCCGCGTAAAATATCGATGCATTGTTTGGTGCAACCATATTGTCATTGTCACAAATTATGTTATGAAGCATATTGGAATTGTTTGTATTTGTATTAGGGAGATCTGCAAGAGATGCAAAATCGACCTCAACGTCTTTGTAGTATGGGTCATATGTGATTTTATATTGTAGTGCAACCCACATGCGATGCCTACTTACATAGCAGTCATAATGGTCACCTTTTGTATTGGTTCTTCGAACCACCAACACATCCAAGTTTGCAATTTTATGTGGTAAGTATTTTTCTATGGTCTTGAATCTTGCGGGAAACAAATTGTGTGCCCACTATATTTGTATTGGCCGCCATGAGCATGTGTTACTTGTATTATCAGATTGACTCGTGCTATAAGCATCTCTTCAACTTGTGTTAGTGTTTGTAGCTCATATGGTTGTACTCCAGGGTCCATAAAATTATTTGATGAAAAATAATGTCTTCCTTTCTCACTAAAGCATCTAAAACAAACTAGACCACTTTGTGTTGAGTTGGTGTGCATTCCTGGGTAGCATTCATGGCAAATTGTGCATGTTGGTAAGTTTGATAGTTTATCTAATCTTGAAAGAAATCGTTTAGAAGCCTCTATAAAGTTTTTTTCGGTATGTGGTAAGTTTGTGGACCGATTTTGAAGAGTGTGCATAATTTGGTTTGAACACATTGACAATCCTCGGTCAAAAAGGTCTTCAGTTTGGGATGTACTTTCATATGGTTTTGTGTTGTGTTGGTTTGACTAAAAGGATATCGGTATGTTGGATTGTATTGTTTTTTTTCCTATGTGTTCCATATGACAGCGAATGCTAATTTCTTCTTTATGTTGAGTATAGTAGTTATGACTTCTTTTATGAGATTGTATGTTTTTTGGGTTGGAAGTCGCCATCTGTAAAGGAAATAGGAACTACAATAATCAAATGTACATTTACAAATACATACAAAATTAAAGAAGCTAAACATTTATGGTACGAGTTCTTCTATCATTTAATTTTTGAAAAATATTTGAGATACGATATGATGTGCTATATACACAAGTAATTTTGTGGAAGAGATTAATCACATTATTTGCATACTACCAATATCTTCAATAGACATGTGACTTTGAGATTCGATGTGTGCAATCAAAAGTATACTATATAAGATGCTTAAAAATTGTATATACATTACATAAGCTCTTGAGCTACTTCTAAACACTAGGAATATGACATATATAAGTGATTCCACCCAAGATG